>JAJOZX010004573.1:50000-177500 GCA_023014485.1 Bathynomus jamesi | reverse complement strand
TTGGGATTTATCATGATTCATGACCACATGACTACCTCATATTATTACGAACACGTGACCACACACTCGCTTTTGATTCAGTCTAGTATCATTAAGTAAATCATTATTCACTGTATCTTAACGTAAAAACGAACATAAACTTTATTACAAAATCCGTAATAAATTGAAGGCTTATTCACGATCATTCTCCTTTTTTACATTTCATCACTCACAATCAATTTCTGGTACGGAGTTTATAAATAAAAAAAAAACTAAAAAGTGAAAGGTTTTTTTCCCTTTATTAATCACCGTTGACTTCACATACACGTAATTCGTCGTTGATCATTATTTTTTATTATTATTATTATTATTATTATTATTATAGATACGAAAAGAGGTGAATTTATATACAAAAAATGGAAACGTTTTTTGGAAAGAATTTACGCTAAAGAGTAACAATGGAAACCCCTAAAAACGCGGAAGGAACATTTTTTAGATACGTTTTGAATATCAACAATTGAAATGATTTTTATACGAATTGTAATGGTTTTATAAGTAAAAGAATTATTTCAGTGATGTTGAATATAAAGTATGAATTTTTACCAAAAATGAGTTGCTCCAATTTGCATCAAGGCAACATTCATTTTCAGCAAAAATGTACGGATGGTTCATTAGTTAAAATTTGTGAAAAAGAATTTTACAAACAACTTTTGAAACACATGATTCAAAATTAAATTTTTACTTGAAGGATGGATAATAGATTTAGTAAATAGGGATAACTTTGTTATGACCAAACGAACCATAGCAGTTGTAGGAAATTGCATCGAATGTTCTTGAACAATGGATAGGTGAGGGAACGTTTTTGAACGCTTTCTTTTGTCCACGCTTCACTGAACAAACTTCATATACGAGTTTAACTTGTCCAAAAATAAGTTTATTTTTGTTTTAAAGGAACTGTGTGTATATATATAGGGAGAGAGGGAGAAAGCCGCGCAGTTTTGCTTGTGCAAACTTTATCCCCCACCAGTATTCGCGCAAAAATGCGCAGTTATGCATTTATATTTACATTTAATAACACCAGTGTTTGCTAGACAGATCTAAATGAAATGCTGTTCACTGGCTCAAGTGCAGGGGGGGGGGGGAGTAACAGAGTAAAAACACCTCTGGATGTGAAAACGTTGTGTTTCCCTCGGGTGATGGGAATGTCGCAGGTTGTTAACTTTTATCATGTAGCCTGATGGTAAACGCCAGGGTCACTGAGTCAGGGGGGGGCTTGGCTTCGAATTCTGGTGGGGGATAAATGTTGACGTGCTTAAATAAATCGTTATCAGTACCCTAATAGAACCAAACCTTCCATTCCCATATAAACCAGAAGGTATTACTCCTACAGAAGAAACATAAAGGCGTTTAGCAGAATGGAGGATTACTGGAAAATGCTTCCGGAATTAGGGCTGCCGTTCAGTGGAAAGGAGAATTATACCCAGTAATCAACTTCGTATTTACACATGAAAATCTAAAACGAAAAGCAGAAAGAGAAAACCAAGCAACATCTCAACATTGACAGAGGGACCAGTTAAACGGCTTTCCTACTCGAGAATACAGTGCTCGCGCGGTTATCCGAGATCCACTCAACCGTGAATCGAGTAAACCGTGATTTACTAATTGTGATAACTGTGTACTTATCCATAATTTGGTGCGGTGTTTACGTCTGGGTCGCCTTCCCTACCATCACAACGCGCCTCAGTCAGTGTCTTTCCACCTTCATAGAATATACATGCGCGCTTGTGGCTTCGCGTATCTTCACATCTTGTGGTGAGTACAAACTACTCGATTATATATTATATTACGAGGAGCCAGTCAGTGATGGCGGGCAGCAGCGGCTGCACCACCAACCCGCCCACCCACCGGCGGGGTATACCGAGTTAACCTTGAAATCGAGTTATTCGTGATGATGGACTGCCCCTCAATCACGGTTAACCGAGGAGTGAGTACTATAATAAATCTGTTGATTAACCTTCGTAACGACAAAGGTCACGTGACGGAGGGAATCTGAGTCTTCGCATGAAATCCAAACCATCTACTACATGGGTCGCTACATCATATGAATGCAGAGGATAGTCACCCATTGAACTACTGATCAAACCCATCGTCGCTTAACCTCGATGATTTAACGGGATGCGGTGTTAGAACGTGGCCAAAATACGCGACGTCGATAATGTGGACATAATAAAGATGAAATTTAACATTTGGTTACCTTTCTTTCTGATTATTTTGACATGTTTATCTGGAGGCGAAGGAAGGAGAACAATAACAACAACTCCCTCCTTCATCAAACCCCACCAACGGAGAAAACGTGGTCAAGGTTGAAGGGAATTATAGGTAGATCCGCCCATGCTTAATAATGATAATGTGAGTTCTCTAAATTCGATTTAGTTTCGTACCGGACCTACATATAGCGGCCAAATAGCACCGATCATTGACCGAACATTTAAATAGCGATATATATATATATATATATATATATATATATATATATATATATATATATATATATATATATATATATATATACAGTATATAGCTAAGCCGGTACCTTAGTAGAAGTTTGATACCATTCCAGAATGGCTGTTTCTAATTTCATTAAGTCCGGACGATTCTATAATTTCACTCAATTTTGATGTCATTCCAGACCAAGTTTACACGCTGGAATTTGAGCATATTCCTTAACCTAATTCAGCTTCTGCACACACACACACACACACACACACACATATATATATATATATATATATATATATAATATATATATATATATATATATATAAAAACTACAGAAGTACAGACTAACAAAGACGCTAAGATGCACTCGAGGTTAGCCCGAAGAAACTGAAATTGGCTGAGAAAGAAAATGGCAAAGCGGAACGTATCCATGCAAAGATCGTCTTGCTATTCTTTACACAATCGGTACGTAAAAAAAAAAAGAAGGTTATTATTTGTTAATAGGTTTTTATTTTATCATCCGAAAGCGGAGCTGGAATGGCACATGTTTAGTTTATGTTCAAAGCCACTATTATGCAAATCATAGTAATAGAAGGGGTCTTTTATACGCTATTTAGATATGTTGGCGAGTTCCTCTAAGCATATATATGTATATAATATATATATATATATACGCAGGAAGGAGGGGCCAAGGGGGAATGTCCGCAAAATCGCCTTTCTCACAGAGGAAGAAGAACCAAAATCAAGGTCCAAGGTTTTCCAGATGCCTGGACACTCTGCATATATATATATATATATATATATATATATATATATATATATATATATATATATATATATATATATATATATATATATATATATAAACCTTGATTTTGCTTCCGCCCGAATTGTTCATTTTGACGAAGGTCAAGCTTGTCACTCCATCTACAGTTTAACGTGGAATCCGAACCACGCCCCACCAGCAGCCCAGCGTCTTAACAACTATTAGGCTACCCAGGGTACCCATTTATCTACCATCCAATTTCTTTGTGTAGAAGGATAAACAGCTGCGTTTTGCTGCGCGCCGCCTGCCGTCACCGGATCTTGATCCCGGAGCCGATGGATTCGTTGACAGCGAGCTAACTACCACACACACACACACATATATGTGTGTGTGTGTGTATATATATATATGCTAAGAAACGTGCTCCAGACGTGGCTCAGCGACGCATGGACGAAACCTCCTCAATGCCGCACATTTTACTCTGGTCTTCATGTTAAATTCGAAATACGATTATTGTTGCTTGTCTTCCTCTCTCTCGATATGATTATCTATCTATCTATCTATCTATGTATTTACACACACACACACACACACACACACACACACACATATATATATATATATATATATATATATATATATATATATATATATGGGAATGAACTCAGAATGGTCCCCTGAGGTTTTTTATGATACACACAGACCGTGCGTGGAACAAGGAATTCTTCTGGGATAATTAAATCCACTATAGTCCGAATAAGTAATGGTCGGGCTAGCATCATGAAAAAGAAAAAATATGGTATTTGTCATTTACCATTACTTATTCGGACTATAGTGGATTTAATTACCCAGAAGAGTTCCTTGTTCCATGCACGGTCTATGTGTATCATAAAAAACCTCAGGGGGACCATTCTGAGTTCATTCCCATCTTGAAACGGACATGTTATGTGCCTTGAAAAGTGGACGCTCAATTCTGCCAGTTGAGATTTAAGTTATGTTTTTTGGCTAAAAATATAATAGTTACCCCTTTTTCTTTGATGTATTCAATCTGACGTGAAGGCAGCAAGTCTTTTGCTTATATTGAGGTTCTAAATGTAGCAGGGCTAGGCTGCTTTAAACCCTAGATCCATGTCCCAAAGCTGGATCCTGTCTGCTTTGCAGATAGCTGTTGAGGGAAACTATATTTATGGGACCTCTTTGCGAGTGACCCATTGCCCACGTCGGGCTAGCATCATGAAAAAGAAAAACTATGGTATTTGTCATTTACCGTTACTTATTTGGACTATAGTGGATTTAATTATCCCAGAAGAGTTCCTTGTTCCATGCACGGTCTGTTTGTATCATATACTGTATATATATATATATATATATATATATATATATATATATATATATATATATATATGGGAATGAACTCAGAGTGGCTCCCTGAGGTTTTTTATGATACACACAGACCGTGCATGGAACAAGGAACTCTTCTAGGAAAATTAAATCCCCTATAGTCCGAATAAGTAATGGTAAATGACAAATACTATAGTTTTTTCTTTTTTATGGTGCTAGCCCGACGTGGGCAACCGGTCACTCGCAAAGAGGTCCCAAAATATAACAGTTACCCTTTTTCTTTGATGTATTCAATCTGACGTGAAGGCAGCGAGTCTTTTGCTTATACTGAGGTTCTAAATGTAGCTGGGCTAGGCTGCTTTAAACCCTAGATCCTGTCCCAAAGCTGGATCCTATCTGCTTTGCAGATAGCTGGTGAGGGAAGCCATATTTTTGGGACCTCTTTGAGAGTGACCCGTTGCCCACGTCGGGCTAGCAGCATGAAAAAGAAAAAACTATAGTATTTGTCATTTACCATTACTTATTTGGACTATAGTGGATTTAATTTTCCTAGAAGAGCTCCTTGTTCCATGCACGGTCTGTGTGTATCATATCATATATATATATATATATATATATATATATATATTATATTATATATATATATATATATATATATATATATATATATATATAATACGTGGTTTACATAGTTGAATAAATAATAATTTAATTGGCTTCAGATTGGTAAACTGTTTTTAAACACATTTGCAAAGAAATACGAGAGAACATTTATATAGCTTTTAAAGCAGGGGTGGCCAAAACGTCGATCGCGATCTACCAGTAGATCGCAGAGCAATTTTTAGTAGATCGCAGAATGACCAGTAGCTTAGCCTAGCAACAGAGACCTTACATTTCACAATACTAACGAGCACACGACCCCACCGCTACTACCAAAAATTAGCGTTCTTTATGTTATCACCTCCATTATCGGTAGCAACATTTATTTGTTTTATCTTTGTGTTTACCAGTCATTTAACAAAAAATAACAAAGTTTAACTTTAATAATTCTGAGAGATATTTAATTAATGTTACAGAAAATAATACCGCTAACTTTAATTTCTGCCAAAATTTCATACCGCGTTAAGCTGAGCTGTTATGAGCATGTCACTTAAGTGACGTGTCAGTCATTTGGAATAATCGGTAGTGAAGGTCAGTCTCCAGTCCAATTGCATTAACACCGTTAAAATAAGTGCTGGACCAAGTGCCAAGAAACAAAAAACTTACAACTTTCACAATGAGTGGGAGACGGCATATTTTTTTACGATGAAAAATTCCAAATGTGTGTGTTTAATTTGCCATGCATGTGTCGCTTTCGTCAAAAAGGGGAATTTAGAGAGGCATTTTAAAACCATTCACAAGCGGTATGACAGTGATTTCCCAGCTGAAAGTGAACTACGTAAGAGAAAAGTCAGTGAACTTAAGTCTCAACTTAGTGTTCAGCAGTCTATCTTTACAGGGCGTAGCACAAAATCGAAAGCAGCAACGATTGCGTCATTTCGGGTGAGCCGTGTACTTGCGAAACACAAGAAACCTTTTCAGGATGGAGAAATATTTACAGAGGCAGCAGAGTCGTTGTTTCAGAATTTCGGTAATAAATCGGAAATATTGTCTGCTGTTAACCAGCTTCAGCTATATATCCAAGAAACACTGTGATGCGGCGCTGTGAAGTAACGGATAAGAATTTGATGGAACAACTGAAGAAAGACATGCATGACTGCGTGTTCCTTTCACTTCAGTTTGATGACTCGACAGATGTGATCGACACATCACAGTTATGCATTTTTATTAGAATTGTGTTTAAAGATATGACTGCCAAAGAAGAACTTCTTAAAATCCTACCTTTAAGAGGGAAAACTCGAGGTGAGGACATTTTTCATGCATTCAGTGAGTTTAACGACACACAATTCCCACTTCACAAGCTTGTGAGCATAACAACTGACGGATCACCTGCTATGACTGGCCGCTCCAATGGGTCCATTGCCCTGTGCAAAAGTGACAAAAGGTTTTCAAACTTCTTTAATTATCACTGCATAATTCACCAACAAGCATTGTGTGGTAAAATGTTGAATATTAAAGAAATTATGGATATTTCCCATAAGATTGTGTGTTCTATTCGGGCGAGAAGTCTACAAAGGCGTCTCTTCCGGTCTCAGCTAGAAGAAAATAAAGCAGAACACACTGACCTTTTGTTGCACACTGATGTCAGGTGGTTAAGTAGAGGTAAATTCCTGCAGAGGTTTTAGGGATCTCTTGCCTGAAATTAGACTTTCTGAAGTTAAAAGAAACATATTACAAAGAGTTGGAAGACGAAGTGTGGTTGTTAGATTCAGCTTTTTTGACTGACACCACTGCTTTTCTAAATCAGCTAAACTTAGAGTTGCAAAGTGAAAACAAAACTATTGTTGAAATGATTACCTCAGTGAATGCTTTTAAACAAAAACTAGAACTGATATCCTCACAGCTGCAGCGACACCAACTGCGGAACTTCAAAAACATGTCAGAGCTGGAAAGTCAGGGGAAAGAATACGACCAGTTTGACAGTGTTCGATACGTTGAACAGTTGCAGATTGTTATTACAGACTTCAACAGACAGTTCCAAGACTTAGCAACACTAGAACCTCTAGCAACATTCATGTGCTTCCCAGTTGGTGCAAACTTTGACATTGATGCTATTGCATCAAAAATGGCCTTATTGTTTAATATGGACATAGCTGCAATCGAGAAAGAAATTTTGACTGCGAAACGACATTCAAATCAAATCCAGGTCTTCAGAAGGAAACTTTTGGCACCTACTTCTTGAAGAAAAGTATCCGAATGTCAGAGAAAGTGCCATGTACTTGACAGCATTTTTTGGATCAACCTACCTTTATGAGTCAACGTTCTCACACATGAATATTATCAAATCAAAATACCGAGCCACTCTGACAGATGATCACCTGGATGCTTGTTTGAGGCTAGCAATCAGTAGTTACAATCCAGACTACACACGGCTTGCTGATACCATGCAGTGCAAATCATCACATCAATAAAGTAAGCTCTTCCTATTCCAGTATACCTAATTTCTAATAAGTTTGGGGGTTAAAATTTAATGAAATATATATGTGTGTGTGTATGGCAATATATTTTTATATTCACTTCATTTTATTCTTGGTTATTCTCTCTCCATCTGTATATATATATATATATATATATATGAATAGAAACGACATAAGTGTTAAGGAACGTTTCTGCACACGAGGAGAGATAACGAATAATGAAAAATGAGGCGAACCGCCCGGGAATCGAACCCAGGGCCTTCCAATTGCCGGTCGGACGCTCTACCATTATGCTACGGACCTCACTCAATCACAAATCGAAATTCTCCCACATAGGGCAGAAACCAATACCCTGAGAGGGCACCCTCGCAAATCGTGAATATGCGCATATAACTGCAATGACCGCGCAGTATATAAATGAATAGAAACGACATAAGTGTTAAGGAACGTTTCTGCACACGAGGAGGAGAGATAACGAATAATGAAAAATGAGGCGAACCGCCCGGGAATCGAACCCAGGGCCTTCCAATTGCCGGTCGGAAGCTCTACCATTATGCTACGGACCTCACTCAATCACAAATCGAAATTCTCCCACCGGCAATTGGAAGGCCCTGGGTTCGATTCCCGGGCGGTTCGCCTCATTTTTCATTATTCGTTATCTCTCCTCCTCGTGTGCAGAAACGTTCCTTAACACTTATGTCGTTTCTATTCATTTATATACTGCGCGGTCATTGCAGTTATATGCGCATATTCACGATTTGCGAGGGTGCCCTCTCAGGGTATTGGTTTCTGCCCTATGTGGGAGAATTTCGATTTGTGATTGAGTGAGGTCCGTAGCATAATGGTAGAGCGTCCGACCGGCAATTGGAAGGCCCTGGGTTCGATTCCCGGGCGGTTCGCCTCATTTTTCATTATTCGTTATCTCTCTTCCTCGTGTGCAGAAACGTTCCTTAACACTTATGTCGTTTCTATTCATTTATATACTGCGCGGTCATTGCAGTTATATGCGCATATTCACGATTTGCGAGGGTGCCCTCTCAGGGTATTGGTTTCTGCCCTATGTGGGAGAATTTCGATTTGTGATTGAGTGAGGTCCGTAGCATAATGGTAGAGCGTCCGACCGGCAATTGGAAGGCCCTGGGTTCGATTCCCGGGCGGTTCGCCTCATTTTTCATTATTCGTTATCTCTCCTCCTCGTGTGCAGAAACGTTCCTTAACACTTATGTCGTTTCTATTCATTTATATACTGCGCGGTCATTGCAGTTATATGCATATATATATATATATATATATAAAACTGGGCTGGTGGATCGTATAGGGAGAACTTTGGAAAAAGTAGATCCCATCTCAGTAAAGTCTGGCCACCACTGTTTTAAAGTGTACTTTATAGATACTTTATAGATGACTAAAGCGATATCGATACCGATACATGTATCGCGATACATTACTATAAGAATGAACAAATCTTACTAATATGTAAATAAATTTTTACTTTTTATATTGGGTGTGAAAAAACGATCAATTTAGTTAAGAAAAAATGTATTTTATTCCAAATTAGTTCACAGAAAAACTTAAATGTTATAAACTTTTAACGAGGAACATTAGAAATTGTAGGTGATCTTCCCATTTAAGATGGTTATGAATTGTGATATCAATAATAACGAGTATTAATTACCCTAAGAAATACCAGTTGGCAAAACATCTTATCGGTTCGTCTATTCCTCTTTGGAGAGTAAATGTGGCCCACCAAACTGAAAAGCCGTTCCACGGGAGCAGAGGATGAAAGTGGAGTATTGTACTTAGTGAAAACTCTCATAATTATTCTTGCCTCGAAAGCGCAGCGGACATTCCAGTCTTATATACTGTATATATATACACGTGTGTGTATATATATATATATATATATATATATATATATTATATATATATATATATAGTGATGGGCATCGATACACGAAAATCCCTAAGGCGATACCGATACATCGATACTCGTAAATCATCTAAAGCGATACCAATACATCGATACTTTATAGTTGGCTAAAGCGATATCGATACCAATACATCGATACTTTATAGGTGGTTAAAGCGATATCGATACCGATACAAAAGTATCGCTCGATACGTAACGCCGATACATGTATCGCGATACTGCCCATCTCTGCATGGAGCCCCATCTTGTTGAAAGATAAGTCTCGAGAATGCCATCTGAACGAAGCTGGGGTTCAAGAAACTGCTGAAGCATGTCAAGATAAATGGGCCCTGTTTCCATAGTTTCTGCAAAGAAAAAAGGTCCGTAAATCTTCGATCTTGTCATACCCAACCAGACATTAACTTTAGGAGAATCTCTCTCCCATTCGTAGAACTCGGTTGGTTTTTCACTAGCCCAGATATATATGGCAATTATGTAGATTAACCTTTCCGCAAGTGTGGAATGTCGCCTCATCGCTGAAGAGAATGTGGTTCAATAAGTTTTCGGTATGAATTTTTTCAATCAATTCTGTGCACATGGCGGCTCGTCTTGGATAATTCTCTTCGTGTAACTCAGGTAGCACTTGAATATGGTAACTTTTCTGTTTTAATGTTGATTTTAAAATTCTTAGAACAATCTTTTTTGGTATGCTCAGTCTACGTGATGCTGTACGAGTTGATATTCTCGGATTTGTTTCAAGGGCATCTCTTACCAATTCGACATTTTCTTGAGAGGTACCTGGGCGTCCAGATCTTGCCTCATCATGACAGATCCTGTTCTTTTAAATTTATTGACCAGCTCGCGAATCGCTTTGTCTGTAGGTCCTGGTTTGTGAAATCTTCTTTCGAATTTTTCTCGAGTTTCTTTGCACTTACCTACTTCTTCCCTTGGATACTTATAGTTCCTACCGTCACACGTTCTTGTACACCCATCATCATCATCTATGGCCTGCAGAAAATAAAATAGAAATATATATATATATATATATATTTATATATATATATATTATATATATAGATTATAATATATATATATATAGATAGATAGATAGATAGATAGATAGATAGATAGACACCCTTGGGTTTTTTATAGCTTGATTTGTTTTATAAAAGTCAATAAATAATAACAAATTTATTGAATCAATATAATTAAAATGATGTTGGCTTCCCCTTTCCATTATGGAAAGGAGACACACTTTCTGCTATTCCATTGATGAACTTTGCCATTTGTTCTTGACGACAATCATCGTAGTGTCTATTAACTTTTGTCAGCCCTGTGTATTTATTTATTTATTTATTTATTTATTTCAAATATGTTTTTAGCTTTCCATTAAAGATAAATGTTTTATTAATTACCGTTCCATATCTCGAACGCTCCATAATAGTTCCCCTCAGGATTTTTACTTTTCTTCAAAAGCAGTTTTTGATTGCAAGCAAAAGCGAGTTATCTGCTTGCAAAATTTAATTTTTAAATAATATTTTAAATTTTACTTCATGTTTCAGTTTAGTAATTTAGTTTAAAATATATTTTTGTTTAAGAACTCACGGTTATATATTATATATTATATATATATATATATAATTATATATATATATATATATATTATATATATATATATATATATATATATATATATATATATATACAAGGAGCGATAAAAAGTATGGATAATTTTATTGCTACGGACAAATGAATGCAAAAAAGAAATAACCGTTTACATATGTGAGTCTTCCTGCACTCTGGCCTCTGCAGTCTGACGCAAAATCTGCTACCATGAGTCAGTAGTTGGTTGGAGCGCTTAAAAGGAGGGTGTGTTTTTGCAGTACGTATAAATCTCTGAAATGGAACAACGCGCGTTGGAGACGAACGAAATGATTAAAATAGCTTTTGGAAATGATGCTCTCAGTGTAGCTAACGTTTACAAATGGCACAAAAAGTTTAAAAATGGAGAAACATTTGCTCGTACCAGAAGTCGAATCTGTTGGACATTTTCATCCGTACGAGAAGTGGAAGGGCGGCCACTGCGTTCCGTGTCTTCAAGCGATCTTTCTCCATTTTTAAACTTTTTGTGCCATTTATAAACGTTAGCTACACTGAGAGCATCATTTCCAAAAGCTGTTCTAATCATTTTGTTCGTCTCCGAACGCGCGTTGTTCCATTTCAGAGATTTATACGTACTGCAAAAACACACCCTCCTTTTAAGCGCTCCAACCAACTACTGACTCATGGTAGCAGATTTTGCGTCAGACTGCAGACGCCAGAGGGCAGGAAGACTCACATATGTGAGCGGTTATTTCTTATTTGCATTCATTTGTCCGTAGCAATAAAATTATCCATACTTTTTGATCACTCCTCGTGTGTGTATATATATATATATATATATCGAGTGGGCAAAAAAAGGGGAGACCTTGAACTTTGGCTGTAAAATCCAGTTATGGTCAGATTTCAATATTTTTCGCACACCCCACAACTAAGTAAATTTCCTATACGGTGAGCGAATTTCAAGGAAAACTAATGAAAATTACGGATTTATTGAACATTTTTTTATGCCACTGGAAATTCTCCATTTACACTACTACTGCACTGTCGGGTCGGCAAAAAAAATGGGGGACCTTTTAAATCCTTCATATCTCGGCAAATACGGTACATAGAACTATGAAATTTTAGTATGTTAGTACTAGGTAATTTTATGGTTTGTATGCCATCTTTTAGCATCTGTTTTATCGATTTTCTTGAGAAGCTTGTCCAAACCTCCTGCAGTTGGCTTACGTTAATTAAAATCGCTTTAATTATCGCAAGATTTTTCTGGAATATTCGTCATAAATCCAATTTCTCAGCTAAAATGCTAAAATATGGCAAACAAACCATAAAATTACCTAGTACTAACACTAAAATTTCATGGTTCTATGTACTGTATTTGCCGAAATATGAAAGATTTAAAAAGTCTCCTTTTTTTTTTTGCCGACCCGATAATGCAGTAATAGTGTAAATGGAGAATTTCCAGTGGCATAAAGAAATGTTCAATAACTCCATAATTTTCATTAGTTTTCTTTGAAATCCGCTCACCCTATAGGAAATTTATTTATTTGTGGGGTGTGAGGAAAATATTGAAATCTGACCCTAACTTTGGATTTTACAGCCAAAGTTCGAGGTCTCACTTTTTTTTTGCCCACCCGATATATATATATACAGGGTGGCCCCCAAAAAATGGCACCAATTTTGAGAAGTGATATCTCAATAACCATTGCAGCTAGGGACTTAAAAAAACAACCAAATGAAAGATAATTCTTTCTCTTTAAATACTTATTCTATGGCTTGATGGTTATAAGCCCATATAATGCCCAAAATTGGCTTCCAAAAATATATACAAAAAAAGTTGCGCATTTATATTTATTCCTTTTAAGTTAAACCTAATTTTCAATAAATGGCTCAATCTGCCCTCCATTATGGTCAACCACAGCCTGTAATCTCGCCCTCCATTTTGAAATTGCCTTTGAGATCGTCACTTGTGAGAGATTTTCCCATGCAGCCTGAATTCGTTCACGAAGATGGTTCACATCACGGATTTTCTGACCATGGTAGACTTCTCTCTCTAAGGCAGACCACACGAAGTAGTCAATGGGGTTTAGATCTGGGTTGCATGGTGGCCAATTATTTGGTTCGATAAAACCAGGACAATTATTATTGAGAAATGTTATTGTTTCCTTGGCTGTATGAGATGGGGCTCCATCTTGCATGAACACAAAATCAGTGCTCGTCTCCTTGATCTCTGACAACATTGGAGACAAAATGTCATTACAGTAGTAAATTGAGTTAATTTTAACGCCTCGCTGAATAAAAATGATGGATGTTTTGTTCTCAGATGACGCTGCAAGGGAAACCATTATCGAATCTGGTGTTTTTTTTCACGCAAAAGTCGTTTTGGGTCAACATGAGTTTTTGTCGCCACTGCTGCACAAACCCGATCATTTTGGGTATTTCGTGGTGTTTCGACCGTAAATCGTTTCTCATCAGAAAACCAAATTTTTTTTCACAGACTCATTTGACCGAAATCTTCGCAATAGATTTTTACATCGATGGAAACGTCTTTCTTTCACAGGCTCCGATAAAGCAGTAACCTTCACCCTCTTAAATGTTTTCAACCCAAGATCTTTTCGAATTATTCGCTGTACTGATGAACGTGAAATCCCGGTTTCTTTCGCAACTTCACGTTCACTTTTACTTGTTCCCGGTTGTTCCTCTTGACTTAAAACCATTTCATTTACTTTTTCAATGTTTTCTGGCGTTCTAATACTTTTTGGTCGACCACTTCCCGGACGCCGTTGACTACTGCCGGTTTATTTAAGTTTTTGTAAAAAATGTGCCACAGTTCTTTTTTTCCAATTTCTATTTGGAAATTCGTAAAGGATTCTGTTTAATGAATATCCTTTTTCTTCACGTAGTGCTTGTATAATGTTCTTATCAGATTCTCTCAATCCCATCTTGAGGGGTCTGGAATAGAAAAATTTCATTTAAAATTAGGATCAAGGAATAAATATAAATGCGCAACTTTTTTTTTTTGTATATGTTTTTTGGAAGCCAATTTTGGGCATTATATGGGCTTATAACCATCAAGCCCTAGAATAAGTATTTAAAGAGAAAAGAATTATCTTTCATTTGGTTGTTTTTTTAAGTCCCTAGCTGCAGTGGTTATTGAGATATCACTTCTCAAAATTGGTGCCATTTTTTTTGGGCCACCCGGTATATATATATACAGGGTGGGCCGTAAGTTTCCATACATAGGAAAAATAAACATTTTTTTATGGACAACCATTTTTATTTATATAATATGCTCTACATGGTTGCCATTGTTTTGAAAACACATTTCAATACGTGTTCCCACTGTTGATGAACACGCATTAGCACAGTTGACGTTATGCTTGTAATGGCGTTGGTGATACGTTCCTTTAGATGATTTATGTCTCGTATCTTTTCCTGATACACCATGGCCTTCAAGTGCCCCAAAGATAGAAATCAAGGGGGGTGAGATCTGGGGATCTGGAGGCCACTCCACAGGACCACGCCGACCAATCCAAGCATCCGGAAACTGCTGATCCAAATACCGACGCACGTGAAGACCATAATTTAAATTTTCCTATGTATGGAAACTTACGGCCCACCCTGTATATATATATATACTTACTTTACGTTACTTTAGGTGAGTTTGAACGACGGTTCAGGATCGACCTGCGGTCGACCCCTCTGCAGCATCCTGCCTCATTTGGAGATATATATATATATATATATATATATATATATATATATATATATATATATATACGTGTATATATATATATATATATATATATATATATATATATATATGTGTAGAGGAATTACGACTTCTGATTGACTGAGGACCATGGTGTAGTGGTTATCATATCTGACCGGCAATCGGAAGATCCCGGGCCCGAGTGGTTACCTCATTTTTTCATTTGTTCGTTCTCTCTTCTCATCTTGCGCGGAATGTTCTCCTATACAAGCGTCGTTCTTTACGTTATTTATACTGCGTGTTCTTTGCAGTTGAAATGTGTATATATATATATATATATATATATATATAATTGAACTCAGAATGGTCCCCTGAGGTTTTTTCATGATGCACACAGACCGTGCATGGAACAAGGAACTCTTCTGGGAAAATTGAATCCACTATAGTCTGAATAAGTAATGGTAAATGACAAACACTATAGTTTTTTCTTTTTCATGATGCTTGCCCGACGTGGGCAACGGGTCACTCGCAAAGAGGCCCCAAAAAATATAGCTTCCCTCACCAGCTATCTGCAAAGCAGATAGGATCCAGCTTTGGGGCAGGATCTAGGGGTTAAAGCTGGATTCTATCTGCTTTGTAGATAGCTGGTGAGGGAAGCTATATTTTTGGGGCCTCTTTGCGAGTGACCCGTTGCCCACGTCGGGCGAGCATCATGAGAAAGAAAAAACTATAGTGTTTGTCATTTACCATTATTTATTCGGACTATAGTGGATTTAATTTTCCCAGAAGAGTTCCTTGTTCTATGCACGGTCTGTGTGTATCATATATATATATATATATATATATATATATATATATATAATGTGTGTGTGTGTGTGTGTGTGTTTCCCCCAGGTTGTACACAATTAAGTCCACACTCTCTTGCCGGTAGAAAGTGGTTCCCACTTTGCTTGGCAAAAGGTAGGTGATTATTGCGTCCGATTGCAAAGTAATTCGATTAATTCACTAGAAATTCTATGCCTATTATTGTATGTATTCTATATGTTGCAGACAATATACGTACACGTGTGTGTGTGTGTGTGTGTGTGTGTGTGTGTGGAACCGACCATTCATACATACTCCCGGAAGGATGCGAATAACACTTCTGCGCAGCCATATTTGCTTTCCTCTGGGGACCGAAGCAAATCCTTTCCATTCCATTCCAGTCCGATTTCGAGAGAAGTGAACGAATCTTCGTTGCAGAAATAAAGAACGCTTTTTTACCAACAGAGATTCAAAATAGTTTCTGACCAAAAGCTTTTAATAATACTTGTAATGAAGGAGTAACTTAAACAATAGTCGTTCTCGGAGGTCTACGCTGAGCTGGTAATCCCCTCCGGAATTACAGCGCGGCTACAGAAATTGAAATCACACGAAAATAGAAGGACGCTACATTTTGTTCAGAATTCTGTATTTATTTCAGAAATGTGTCGTACTTTTTATAAATGTTAATTGTCTAAACTGTACTTTATAGTTTTTATTTATATTTTTATTTAGTGTTTTGCGATGGCCACATTTTTGTTTAGTTGATGATAATTTATGTACAAGGAAAACAAGAGAGAATTCTTTTAGAATTCTTTCGCATCCACCATTTTCCGATGACTTTTTTCAGAAAAGTTAAAAAAATACCAACTCTCTCTCTCTCTCTCTCTCTCTCTCATTTATACTGTATAGTGTATATATATATATATATATATAATATATATATATTATATATATTACACACACAGTATGTAACCGCTTTCCGGAGATCAGCGAAGTTAAGCAACATTGGGTCTGGGTAGTAGTTGGATGGGAGACCGTCCTCTGCGCCCAGATTATGTAGCGACCCGTGGTTCGTATCCCACGTAAAGCTGTAGGTTCCCTCCGTCATATGACCTTAGATGTTGCGAAGGAGGTTAAACAAACCCCCAATTAAAAAAAAATATATATATATATATACAGTATATATATATATATATATTATATATATATATATATATTATTCATCAATGGTTGTTACACAGGTTAAGTAGATTAAGTCAAAGGCATAAAACAAAGGTGTGTATATACAGTATATAAATATATTAGGGATTCACTCATATGAAATTGTGCCGATAACCAATACCAATTAATCGATATTGTTATATCGGTTATCGGCTGATACTTTGGAAAATGATAAGGATGATGGATCAGCAAGGAAATACCGATTAATCGGCTTTAAATAAGATCCTACTGGTATTTTTCCTATTTTTGAATTATCATTAGAGTACCAAAATGATCTCTTAATTTGCGTCATTAGCTTTGAAACAATCCTTCGGTTTTTCAATCGTCAATGGAGTGAAATTCTCTTCAGCAAAGAAGGGAATATTTACGAAAAAAAAAAAAAAAAAAAGACCGCCCTCATAATGCTGAATAATTAATGTTTTCACATTACAATCAAAGAGTTTTCATTCAAAGAATAATCTCAAAGAAATGTCATCACCTGAATTTTGGAAAAATAACTAAGAGTATATGGTCGTAATCTACATATCAATATAACACTTTTTTCAAGAGTACCCGCAGTGCTAGGGCCTTCGGCCTCGGTAATTGGGGAGCCTGCGGCCCCTCAATTGTTGTAGAGTCAATTATTCGGTCAATAAAATTATAGAAAAGAACGCAGCCCTGAAAATCTTACGCTTCATACATCTTGATACAATGGGTTCGGATGTGAAGCTTAAAATTTTCATTTTCTATAGTTTTATTGACCAAATAATTGAACCCTCAGTAATTGTGGGGTCAATTATCCAGTCAATAAAACTATAGAAGAGAACGTAGCAATGAAAATCTTGAGCTTCACATTCGAACCCATTGTACCAAGCAATGAAAATCTTAACATGCTAGAGTAAAGTGTTGAAAGAAAGCAAAGCGCATTTATTTCTATGTTCAGAATCGCTCAATAGTAAATACATGGTGTCTACAGACGGACGGACAGGACTGCCTTTTAATAGTATAGATAATATCTCGTTGCTATTCACTAATATGCTCAACCAATCATGTGACATCATGTATTTCCGAGGCAGTTATTCAGTATTGTTTGAGTTATGGAGAGTGACGGTTGTTCCTTAATATTTACAATGATTTATGTAGGTTAGCTTAGGTTAGGTTAAGTTTGGTTCACCATAATGCTTTTTTATAGTAGTATTTGATGTGATTTACTGAAATCTTATATTTAGTGCGCAATTGAGCCGAAACATCATGATTTTCAACTCCAAATAAAATGGGTTCCGGCTCCTTTACACAGCAAATGATTACCAGATTTGAATAAATGACATCAAATAGTACTACAAAAATGCATTTTGGTATGATTTTGCAGGTGATGACATTTCCTTAAGATATTTATTTACCCATTCAAATACTAATTTGAAGCCTTTGTAGGAATAGGCACCAATTTGAATTTTCCAGTAGGACTCTGTTGGTTGATTCTTAAAAAGTTTTTGTTGTATGGTCAAAGGGAGCAACATAAGGATTAATCAAACGAGTATCAATTTAATTATAACAAATCTCTTATCCACCGAAATTATCAAAATAAATATTTGAAATTGTGAACTCTTTCACTATGCCTATCATATTAAATCATGGGTTGATTTAATATTAAAAACGCCTTATCCAAAACGCTTAATTTATATAATTAAAATGCAAACTCAAAAGGTAATTTCAAATGCAATGCAACTTCATATGAAGCCCTTCTAGGAAGAAGTGGCTAAACGACAAAACGTAAAAAACGTCAGAAAACGAAGATAACTTTTGAACGCAGATAACTGAAGATAACTTTTGAACTTTTAAAGATAGTTCGACGCATTACTTTTCAAATTTGGTATAACTTTAACTGCGTTTTCTGACGTTTTTTACTTTTGTCGCTTAGCCACTTCTTCCTAGGAGGGCCTCATATTCAATAGCAAAAGTCTGATTATTTATCAGTTTTTTAAAGGTAAATTAAGAGGTTTCGTTTTGGAAATTAAAATATATGGTAATTTGTATCTTTAAATTTAATTCTATCGGCGCCGATAATTTTTAGATATCGTCTATACTCTTTACCGGTGAAATCAGCAAAACTGCTGAAAATCGGCAAAACCGATGATGATGCCGATAACACTGGATGACATAAAAACCTTTTTTTTGTCACATAAACAAAAATGGGTGGATCTTATAGGTTTTTTAACGCTGAGTTCAAGAAATTACCTCAAAATTTGTCTCTCACCCACCAATATTGAGTGAATCGAAAATGAAATTTGGACTAATTTATAGGCGTAATAGCAATATCAAAGTAGAAAACGCATTTTAAACTCGCCTAAAATGTAACTACTGATGATTTACGCTTGTATTTCGCCTCTGGGCCATCCTTTGATGATCTCCAGCAGTAGTCAACTAACATGCTGGGGCTCTACGTGCCTTGGTATCGCTTCTCCATCGTCACTAACATCGCCTAAGTTTGTTGGGAAGAAGTCGAGATGCGAGTCAAGAAAATGAATTTTTAACATGTTGCACTCCATGACTTTGTAGGCCTTGAGAAGTTCTTCAACAAGCGACTCGTAATTTTCGGCCTTGAAGTTTCTGAGGAAATTTGTAGTCATCTGCTTTAAATGCTCTCCAAGCTGCTCCTTCACCTTCACTTAAAGTTTCATCATACGCGCTGTCTCTCATGATTTCTCTAATTTGCGGGCCCACAAATATCCCTTCTTTGATTTTGACCTCCCTGATCCTCGGAAATTTCTGTTTCAAGTAAAGAAACCCACTGCCATTTTGATCCATAGGTGATCATAGCCTTAACAAAAAATTTTATTAAACCAAGTTTAATATATAGAAGTGGAAAAAAACTTTGTGGATTTACCAGAGGTGGACTGGTGTCATTTTTATGCCCTGGAATCAACGCTTGTTGAGGTGGCCATTGTTTCTTTCCCGTGCTCAGCTGTCCCATTCACAGAGGAAACAGAATTTCGTACAACCCAGTTGTAAACCAAGGAGAAGTGCAATAACTTTCAAGTCTCCACAGATATGCCAAGAGTATTTATCATATTGGATATTTTTCACAAGCGGGTGCATATTGTCGTATGATTCTTTCATATGAACGGCATGTGCTATTGGAACTGAAGGATATTTATTTCCATTATGGAGTAACACAGCTTTCAAACTCAGCTTCGCGGAATCAGTAAATAGGCGCCATTCGTTTGGATCATGTTGTTAGCCAAGGGTTTCCATGAGAGAGTCCACAGTATTACAGTATACTAACTTGCCTTCCCGAGAAAAAAGGGTAGAAAGTCTCTGACGCTTGCGGTAAAAAGATATCTTAGTGCCGTTTTCTAGAAGATTCCAACCTTTCAATCTGGAAGCCAAAAGTTCAGATTGATCTTTTGACAATTTCAGATCACGGACAAGATCGTTCAGGTCTACTTGAGATATTAAGTGAGGGTCTGTCAATGAACAAGATGGTTCAAACATTGGATCAACATCATCCGTCAGTAAACCATGTTGAGTTTCGTCATTACATTGTACATCAATTTCATTTTCATCATCTAAACTCCCCGTTTCCGGTGGCCTTGATACTGGCAAATGTTTATTATGTAAAACAGGCCTTATGGCTGATGGTAAATTTGGGCATTGTACCGTACGTTTAGATTTTGCAGTAATGCCTAGTATATTTGTTAAGCAGAAATAACAATCCATTAAATGGTCTTTCGGCTCTCTCCATATCATCGGAGCAGCAAACGCCAGTTGACGAGACCCATTTAGCCAGCCTGTCAGAAGTTTTAAACACGTAATACAGCATATAAGAGGTGCCCACGTATTGTCCTGATCCCCTACCTTGCAACCAAAATAAGTTCGTATGCTTTTTTGACGAAAGGGGTGAAATTTCGCCTTTGAGATTTAAAAGTTAACTCTCCGCACACATAACAGAAACAGTTTGGATGGATGACACACTTACGTGGCATTCTATCATGAAACAATACGAACGCACTGACACAAAAAATTATTAAGGAAAACCACGAATAAAATGCACGATGTTCACTGAGCGAAATCAAGTAACTGACAAATGAAAGTCAACAGTGACGTGCAGCAACTTATAAGCAGAGGAGGAGCAAGGGGCAGACCCCGCCCCCTTCTTATTCTGACTCCAATCCTAAGTAAAGTAAATTCGTGTGTCACTCTAAAACTGCGGGTGATACAAAAATTCTGTTTTTATTTCCTTAATCAACATAAAAAATTACATAATTAAAGTAAAAATATCTCTGTGACAAAAACTTTGTTGACCAGTGTAATCGATGCATCCCTTATGTGTGTGTGTGTGTATATATATATATATATATATATATATATATATATATATATATATATATACAGGGTGTCCGAGAATTATCTGTACAATTTTTGGCTGTTATTAAAAGTCAACCATGAAGTGTAGAAATTCCAGTGTTATCCCATTTTACAGAGAATCTCATTAAGTTTTTTCTGATACCACGTTTTGACAAGTTTTTTAGAAATTCCAGTGTTTCCGAACATTATCTGTACAATTTCATCTTTTAATAAAATTCTCGATAACACACGTAAAATTCTTAAACAAGATTATTTAGAATCTGTATTTTCAAAAGTTTCTTTTATTAAAGTAACGTTGTTACAAACATTCGATATGTGCACCGTTAGTGATTCGCAAAACATCCAATCGATACTCCAAATGTTGCCATGTACGCTGCAGCATATCCACATCAATTCGCTCAATAGCAGCTGTGATTCTTGCTTTTAAATCATCAATGTCTGTCACCCGCGTACATTTCTAAAAAACTTGTCAAAACGTGGTATCAGAAAAAACTTAATGAGATTCTCTGTAAAATGGGACAACACTGGAATTTCTACACTTCATGGTTGACTTTTAATAACAGCCAAAAATTGTACAGATAATTCTCGGACACCCGGTACATATATATAATTATAATAATAAATAAATAATTAGAGGACGGTCGTATTCTCTTGTCTGATCTTGGAAGCCCTTTTCCACGGTTATCTGTGATATTTTAACCATCTTAGAATTGAATTAACTAGGAAATCGTCACTCTATAACACACTAATTACCTATACAGTTCTAATGAAATCTATACTATAATAAGAGAGCTGTCCGTCCGTCCGTCCGTCCGTCTGTCCGTCCGTCTGTCCGTCCGTCCGTCCGTCAGTCACACTTTCAGAAATTGTGAGAAAAAATTGTGATAAAAAAATTCAGAAATTGTATTACGGGCGGAAATGTGAAGCTCAAGATTTTCATGACTGTGTTCTTTTCTGTAGTTTAGCCTGTCTGTTTGTCTGTTTGTGAAATTTATCCCGGGCAGTAATGGGGGAAGGGTGGGGGTAATGGGGGATGGGTGGGGTAATGGGGAGGGGTGGGTGTAATGGGGGAGGGGGTTAGCCCCAAGTTGCATGAATGGGGGTGAGGAGGTTTTGGGAGATACCAGATTCAGAAATGTTGACACAATGTGAAGCTCAAAATTTTCACGGCTGCGTTCTTTTCTGTAGTTTAGCCTGTCTAACCGTCAGCGAAGTGACGGGAACTGTACTAGTTTATATAATAATAATAAATGAAAATTAAAATTTCATTGACACAAGAAAAAAATAAATTCATAATACAGTTATAGTAATAATACTAATAACAGTGTCTTAGTTCTTATTAATGTTAATTGTCTAAATGTAAATTGTGGCTCTCAAACTTTTTTCCTCGCGTACCACTTCAGAAGTCAGAGTATAATTATTGTATTACATTATTGTACTAGCGAGTCTAATTATTCTTATATAAGAGTAATAATATATGTATGGCAAAATTGTGTATGTGTAAGTTCATGGTACTTTGAACAATCTGAATGTAAATTAGTGAAGATTTTAGTAAAATTTACTTAACTACTATTATAGAATATTAATCCTATTATCGTGTAACTATTATTTCCTCCCCCAAGGACTGTACAAACATAACGAGTGTAATTTTTTTTTATGCGTGTTACCCAAACATTTGAATGTAATTTAATATTTAGTCTCTAAATTTAAAGAATAATTGAATAATTGACAAAAGGCTTTTAAAAGATAAGCAAATTATCTGAGATACCCAAACTTTATGTTGGTTAAATAAGAGCGAGAGTGACTCATTGTGTTGGTCTGTCTTTAATAGGATTCCTTATAAGAGACATTTAAGTTCAGCTGACGTTCTTTATCATTATAGAATCAATATTTGTAATATTCACGGCGAAATTTATTCTTAAAATTCACCATAATATCATTAATTGAGGGAGAAAAGGCTTCAAATCCTCTCCTCTTTGTCTTTTTTGGACCTCGCATTTATTCCAATGTTAAAAAGAAAAATTTTCAATTTCTCACCGGAAACTTTGAAGAATTTTCTCCCGTCATGAAGACGAGCTTTAAAACAAAAAAAAAAAGAGGTTTGAATGCGCATTTTATATAAACATTCGTATAAAAATTTAAGCCCATAAAATATTGGTAAAACAGAATATGATTAAATTATATATTTTTGGGTGGAATTTTCTTTCATGTTGTCATATACGGTCATGTTCAGTCATACTCATGAAAATCTGAATAAAGGACTTTATCCTCCAATAAAATCCTTCCTACCATACGCCGCCATCTTGTCTGCTTTAGAGCGAAACCCTTTCAAATTCACGTCCGACCGTTATGGAATTTGTGTTCAGTTTTCGAAAAATCTGTATGTAACGGTTGAGAGGATGCAGATTCTTGTCTGTTCATATATATATATATATATATATATATATATATATATATATATATATGAACAGATAAGAATCTGGATTCACCCAGCCGTACACACACACACACACACACACACACACACACACACACACACACGAGTAAACAGTAAAAGTTTTCAGTATTTTTTAAATTGACGTTTGGATTTTACTCTTTTAACTAATTCAGTTGCAGAAAAAATTATTTTATACAGAACTCTCTTTTTATCTTCTGTACCAATTATTTTTAGCGTCCCGTTACTCGGTCAGTTAGAACGCCGCTCGGCAGTGCTGAGACTCCTCTTAGTCGTGGGTTCGAACCACAGAGCTGGGCTGTTGTATTTTCGCTATCTTACGTCGCGGCGAGGCGGCGGGCTGGCCAGTGGCCACCCTCACTTAGTTGACTCTGGCTAAGGTAACCTATGTTCGACCCCCTAAACCCCACTTCCTGTGGATATAGGAAATTGGAATTTTATCTTTTTGTATCTTATTATTTATTTGGTTCGATCATATTTCCAATTGGTCAATTAATTATTGACAATTAATCTAAAATTATCTAAAAAATTTACAACCTAAATCACGTATATTATACAGGGTGTACATAAAGTCAGGATCTATTTTTGTGAAGCACTTGGAAATTATATGGAATTCAATCATAAAATGATAAAGTGGTAACATTTATTAAATAATTAAGAGTAGGATTCAACGTGACGCCCATCAGTATCCCTGCACAGCTCAAATCGTTCCGCAGCATTTCTAAACACATTCTGGAGCATTTGCGGGGTTATGTTATCTGCAGCAGTTCGTATACGTGTACGTAAGTTTTCAAGACTCGTAATCTTCGTCTGATAGACGTGCGATTTGATAAAGCCCCATGCAAAGAAATCTAAAGGGGTTAAATCTGGTGATCTCGCTGGCCAAGGTCTGTTGCCTCCGCGTCCGATCCAGCGATTTGGAAAACGTCCATTTAGATAATCCTGAACAATTTTGGCATAGTGACAAGGAGCACCATCATGTTGATAGACGACGGTACTAACAATCCTATCCCCAATCAGCTGAGGTTCAAGGAACATGTCCAGATAAATAAGTCCCGTAACTGTAGCTTCAGCAAAGAAAAAAGGACCATAAACCTTAGATTTTGTTAAACCCATCCAGACATTAACTTTAGGTGAGTCTCTTTCCCAATTTTGGACGAAATCATTCGGTCTTTCATCTGCCCAAATTCGACAGTTATGGCGATTTACTTTTCCACACGTATGGAAAGTGGCTTCATCACTAAAGAGAATGTGTCCATTAAATTATCACTCCAGATTTGTTCTACGAGATCAGCACACACAGCACTTCGTCGAGGGAAATCTTCTTCATGTAAATCATGTAAAACCTGCAAATGATAGCTTTTCTTCTGCAAATTAACTTTCAGAATTTTGTGCACAGATGACGTCGGGAGGCCGAGTCTGTGTGATGCAGCACGAACGGACGTACGTGGCTCCTCAGTGATAATTCCGCGTACTGCATTCACGGTAAGATCTGACATACACGGTCGTCCTGATCTTGCTTCATCATTTACAGATCCCGTTCGTTTAAATTTGTTCACCAATTTTCGTATTGTCTTGTCTTGTCTATGAAATCTCCTTCTAAACTTCTCTCTGATGTCATTGTATTTCTTTCCCTCGATTCGCCAAATTACTATTGTCACACGCTCTTCTGTATTCATTCTAAGGGCTTCTGAAAAGAAAAATAGAAAAAAATAATTATTTCACAAAAATAGATCCTGACTTTATGTACACCCTGTATTAACTGAAACTTAGTTAAATGATGATTGAATATTTTTTAACATTCCACGGTGCACAAACCACCATATATGTAGGACTAACAGTAGTTGTGAAGGTGTAAGCATATTTGTAGTCTCAAACTACAGGAGTAAATGTATTGAAGAACCGACAAACATAAGCAATAACTCAGAAACCCTTGCAATTGAAATAACTATGCATGGTATCCACTATTCGGGAAATTCTTATAGTGATCCCAAAGACAGCCAATTTATTAATCAATTTCTTTGCAAATATCAGCTTCGCTACAGCAGCCTCGATTCCAAATACTGACTGATCACCTGAAAATCAGGGCCCCCAGCCTTCGTTAGTTAGCCTTATAAAGCTAAATAACGAAAATATCACGACTTAATCTAACCAGTCGTCAAGGGTATACAGTTGACCTAACGACTGGTTAGGTTAAGTCGTGATATTTTCGTTAGTTAGCCTTATAAGGCTAACTAACGAAGACTGGGGGCCCTGATCTTCAGGTGATCCATACTGACGCTTACTACCAACAATACATGCTACAACCCACTCCAAATTCATTTTCCTTTGATCCAATCCTATCGAACGATACCTCTACAGCACTTAAAAACCTTAAAATAGATTCTGACATTAACCCCACTCTTTAAATTAGTGAATGAATCGGTAACTCTTGTTATATTCACTGACTGTCTCTAAAGGAAGCCTGAGTATTCCCTATATTTAACTCCATTCAATTATATAATTGTATATAATAAACATACTAAATTCTTAATTAAATACGATATTTTAATTAAAACACAATTTCGGTTCAGAGATGGACATACAACGAAAGATGTCATAAACACATTAGAGAATGTCTGTCAGAACCTAAACAGCAAACAACACACTGCCTTCATTTACTTCGACACTTTCGCATGAAAGTTTATTGCATAAACTTCACATATACGGAATAAATGGAAATACCTTGATTGGTTCAGATCGTACCTGACTAATCGTTATCTGTACGTCAGATTAAAGAATAATTCATTCGACAAGGTAATACTAAATATTGAGGTCCTACAAGAATCTATTCTTGGCCCATTACTATTTCTAATTTACGTCAACGATTTTTATCTCTCAACCACAGTAAATTGGGTACAATACGCGGATGATACCACATTTACTTCCCATCATAAATTAGAACTTCTGATAAATAAAACGAACAGACAGTTAGAGCATGTTTATAAATGGATGCGTTCTAATAAACTTTTACTGAACCTATCAAAGTCATCTTGTTATAATGTTTCAGACCAACAAAGATCCTAGGATCCACTCATGGCTGGTCTACCTAACAAAACGTGTGAATACGAACTAGCAAATAAAAATTGATGATACTACTCTTGCAAAGGTGAAGGAAATTAAAGTGCTTGACATTAATTTAGACGAAAAATTAAATTTCAAATGTCACTTACAACATATCAGATCAAAATATGAAGATTTTTTTTCATAGTATTCAAACTAAAAAAATACTTCTTCAAGGAGCACTCCTTACCTTATTTTATTCCTTCATCCATCCACATTTAGCGTATTGTGTTACAATATGGGGTAGTTCAAAGAAATATAAAACATCCTTTGGAAGTCATTCATAAAAAATGCCTGCGGACCCCCCTCAAATAATGATAATGAAGTCACAGTTTCCAACGTTTAAAGAGCTGATAATTAAAAAATAAATGGCTTGTACAAATTCAGTGTCATCAGTATGTTTAAAGTCATCAAACACGTCATCACTATAACTTTAGACTCCCAGGAGATTTTACATACAAACCAAACTATACACTGGAAACTGCGGGAAATGCACTTTCTTTCAAAGGAGCAGATATATAGAATGCAATTCCCGTAAATATCAGACAGGCTTCATCAAATGCATTTCGCAAATCACTAAAAAAGTACTTTATTATCTCCTACAGTTCATTACCGCCATTATTACTACAGTAATGAATCCTTTCAGATGTTTCTAGCTACGTAGTTCTCTTAATAAATCAAATCTCCAAGTTAAAAATTGTATATGATATTTTCGATAATGTTTTACTACTTTTTGAACGTATTAACTTCGCTTCTTCGCTCACGAGAAAGTTGTATTATAACGTTTGTCGATTAGAAATTGAATTTGATGAAAAAAATTTGAGTCTTTCTGTTTTGTCTAAATAGATTAAATCAGGAAAATTTAATTTTAATTTTATAAACCCAAACACCATATTGTAACCATGGTGTCAAAGTCAAAGTTCGTCTTTAGAGAAATGATTCGTGTTTCTTGTGAACAGACGTTTTATCGAGTGTCCAGAGTTACCAATTGAATAAGTTGTTTCAGTCAAAGTAACTTTAACAAAAAAAGTGTTCCGTGCCTTCGTAACTAAATTACTCGCGTTACGAATTATTCATAACCGAATATATTTTATTTATTGACTTTATTATTATATTTACTTGATTAAATGAAGTGCATATAATTTGTTTTGCGATGTTCGAGAAGTGCGAAATTCCAATCTGGTGGAAAACGTGGTATAATAAGGTTGAATTTTCTTTGCTAAGAATAAGCAAGCAAGGTGATTTTGCTTTGCAGGCAGGGTGTGGTCACCCTTCATGGGAAAAAAATCGGTCAAACAGCGGCCAAAAGTTATTTTTTACTATTAATTTACAAACGCTAGTAATTTAATTAGTTAAGAGCATGGCACCCCCGTCAAGTACTTGCAGTCGGTGCGAAGGGAAGTTTGCTGCTTACGCGTTTAATTTAACGACCAATTAGTTTGCAGGTGGTGCTCGAACATGGATTTTCTGAAGAACGAGCTACAGCGTGAGAGGAAGGCCAGAGTGAGGCTTGAAAAAGGGTGATATTCCTGACAGCGAAATTAGAATCCCTTGGGCCTTCTCAGAGGAGTTATTCTTCAGTCGCGGCTTCTCCTGCCTCAATTTCTACTAATGGTATAAATAATTCAAACAGCCCTATCTCTTCCCCTAGTTCCCGACCTTTGGTTCAAGTGCGTAATGGAGCCCCACTGAGACAACCTAAGACTGGTCTACCAGTATTAACAAATGATAAGTTTTCTGGCTTAGGTTTCGAAGACGTTGATGAACCTGAAATACGACTCGTTGGTAATTCCACTGTTCGAGGGCAGCTCGAGGATTTCTGTGGAAGAAACTCTCGTCGAAGGCACCGTTACTGCTACCCTGGTGCAAGGGTGGAGGCTATAACGAGTAGTGTTGACCAGTTTACAGACGGAACCGGTGAGGACACAACGTATGTTATTCATGTCAGTACTACTAACGTTTTAAATTCTAGATCGGAAGAGCTGCTGGCTAGGTATAGGGACTTATAAGAGCAACTAAAGGAAAAACTAATAAGATTGTTTTAACGGGTATACTTCCTCAAATTATCCAACGTAACGAGTTCTACAGCAAGGCGACCTAAATTAACAATAACTTAAAGTCGCTTTGCCAACAGGAAGGAGTGCATTTTGCGAATTTTTGGAACAGTTTCTACGGCAGGAGGGACTTGTTCCTCGGAGATGGACTTCATCTTAATGAGTTGGAGCTGCACGTTTAGGAAGACTATTAGGAAGACTAAACCATAATGCGGACCTCCAACGCAAAAATAATGTGGCAATCGTTTGAAACAATGTTTAGGACTATAAATGAGGAATGTGTACCGTACAAACGTGCGAAAGTAAATGCGATAAAGACAATTTGTGGTTACGAAACAATTATATATTTCTAAGGCGTAAACTGAAAAGCGTAATAAAAAAGTCCAAGCACGATTTTGAAATTTCCATAGCTCGTGACAACAAAGAAAACCACAAGCGATTTTTCCAATACGTCAATAATAGAAACCCGGTAAAGAGCGTGTTAGGACCGTTGAGAAATTCTGACGGTGAGCTAGTTTCCGAGAAGAAGCAAATGGCTTCTCTGCTAAACGAATTTTTTACGTCAGTGTTTAAAATAGAAGATGTAACGAATATCCCAACGTTCACTGACATAATACCTTTCGATAATGGTAATACTTTAGATAATATTGTGGTGAGTGAAAGGGAGTACTGCACTATATTTGTAAAATGAAAACGCTTAAATCATCGGGGCCGGATTCCATATATCCCATACAACTAAAAGAATGAAAAAGTATTGTGTGCCGTTAACAAAGTTTTTTAATGCGTCTATTTCTGATGGGTGCATACCAGATAATTCCAAGTTAGCAAATGTAACACCTATTTTTAAGATAGGCGATAAAGATGTAACGGGAAATTATAGGCCAATCAATATAACGTCGGGTGTAGGTAAACTACTGGAGTCGATGATTAGGGATCGTATAGTCGAACACTTAGGATTGCATAACTTGATTAGAAATACGCAGCACGGTTTTAGGCGAAACAAATCTTATTTAACTAATCTTTTAGAATTTTTCAAAGCGTGGTTGAAGTTTACGATAGTCATCGGGCAACAGATGTAATGTATTTAGATTTTCAAAAAGCGTTTGACATCGTACCCCACAAAAGACTCGTTGAAAAAACTAAGGCTCATGGAATCAGGGGTGTAGTAATAAATTGGATAGAGGAGTGGTTGCGAGGTAGGAAACAGAGGGTAGTCGTTGATGGAGCAGAGTCTTCTTGGGCTAATGTAGCGAGTGGTGTTCCTCAGGGTTCTGTATTGGGGCCCTTGCTTTTTCTTATATATATATTAACGATTTAGATGTCGGCCTAGTCAGTACAGTTTCAAAGTTGCGGATGACACGACGTTGGGTGGTAGGGCGATTAATGACGAAGATAAAGATAAAATCCAGGAAGATCTGAACAATATCGTAGATTGGTCGGTCACATGGCAAATGAGATTTAACGTCGATAAGTGCAAAATTTTACATATAGGTTCGCGTAACGGTAATTTTGCATATACTGTAGTATGTCAGAAGGAGTTGGCAAGAGTAGATCAGGAAAAAGATTTAGGAGTTATAGTCATTGGTGATTTAAAAGTAGCGAAACAAAGTACAGCAGCGGTGAATAAGGTGAACAAGTACTAGGTTTTATAGCTAGGAATTTTGAGTACAAATCGCGCGATATTATTGTTCCTCTTCATAAATCATTCGTTAGACCACATTTGGAGTACGCGATCCAATTTTGGAATCCGCATATGCGCAAGGATATAGACAAAATCGAAAGAGTTCAAAGGCAAGCAACTAAGATTCCGTCGCTTAGGTCAAAGTCGTACGAGGATAGATAGGCTTAAGGAGTTAAAATTGACCACACTCGAGAATAGGAGGCTAAGGAGTGATCTAATCCAGGTTTTTAAAATTATGAATGGGTTCGATAACGTAAATAGAGATATTTTTCGAAATAGCACAATACAGTAGAACTAGAAATAACGGGTGTAAGCTAACAAATAGAACGTTCGAGACAACAGTTGCCAAAAACTTTTTTACGCGTAGAATAGTAAATAGATGGAATAGTTTACCGGTAGAAGTAATTAGTAGCACGTCTATAAACATATTTGAAAATCGATTAGGTGCATATGTTGATAGATTAGGTATAAGGTTAACCTAAAAGGACGACCGCTACATATTGATAACGTTTCAGATACAAGCATTCATGACTTAACCCAACAAACAATTTCGGCGTTAAAGGGTTAAGTTAGTAAAATTAAGGTTTTTGTTGTTCGGAACCCACGTAAAATTGTAGGTCTCCTCCAGCACCACGGAGGTCATGCGCAATACAAAATTACAAACGCGGTTAGGTAGACCAGCCATGAGTGGATCCTAGGGTCCTTTTTGGTATGAAACAATCTCTATAACATTATATAATATATATAAAGAGAGAGAGAGAGAGAGAGAGTTACAAGGTCAAGAAGTACCTCAAAGGGCCTTGCGGCCCATACCGAGGAGGTACCAATGGCAAAAGGTGCCAGAGAAAAATTTCTGCACATTGTCACAGCTAGCTTCTCGAACAGCCACCCCAGAAGACAGTAACACACACCCTCAAATAGTGTGCAAGATTCGTTCTAACCTTTTCTTGAACTGATCCACAGATGAACCATTGACAACTGAAGGTAGCCTGTTCCACGTGTTACAGATTTTATAGGTAAAGTAATTCCCACACACACTTGTGCTAAACCGTTTCAAATCAAACTTCCAACCATTGTTGCGAGTCGCGTTATCGTTTAAACTAAACATGTTCCTAAAATCGACATCGTTGAACCCGTGTAAGAGCTTGAAAACCTCGATGAGTTGATTGCGCAGCCTCCGAGTTTCCAGCGAAAGCAAATTCGGGGCGTGTAAGCGTCGATTGTAGGCCATATGCCTAACGGAAGAGATTAACTTTGTGGCCCTCGCCTGGACTCGCTCCAGCCTGTCAATATCTTTCCTGAGGGTTGGCGACCAGAACTGTACAGCGTACTCCAGGCGCGGCCGAACCAGGGAAATGTACAGAGAGAGCACAATCTCCTTGTTCCGAAATCGAAATTGTCTCCTGATATAACCCAACAGCTTCTGGGCTTTCTTTTCCACCTCTACGCACTGTTTGGTAAACTTAAGGTCGCTGCTAATTAGCACACCCAAGTCCTTTTCCAAACCAGTGACCTCGATATTACTCACCAACATGGAGTAGTCCGACTTGGGATTAGCGTAGCCAATGTGTATGACCTTGCATTTACCCAAGTTGAACGGCATTTGCCATTTTTTGGACCACTCTCCTATTCTACGTAGGTCCGCACGCAGTTGCTAGATCGCTTCGGGCGTCCCAACATTCATTTCAAGCTTGGTCTCATCAGCGAATTGAGAGAGAGAGAGAGAGAGAGAGAGAGAGAGAGAGAGAGAGAGAGAGAGAGAGAGATGTAGGAAAAGTTCTTACTGCATAAGAAGTCTCTGTCCTGGAAATAGAACTTGAAGTGGGGTATCGTCCCCCTTCCTATACTCTTGCTGGCCTTGCTCGTTTGAGAATTTGTTTATCATATGCCTTATTTTTTATATAACTCCTATAATGATCGAAAAGCATCCCAGAAGATAGACAAGCATATCTGGTGCTCTTCAAAACTCGTCCATTTTTTAATATTAATTCACTTGTTTTAATACTTTTAATAAATTTACACGAAATATAAATGTAAAAAACGGTAAATTGGCAGCAACATTTATTTACAGAGAATTTTATCGCTTTGACGAATTTTAACTGTTCCATCAATGGCGGGAGAGATTTTTTTCCAGACTTATTTATCTTCGTTTTCGAGCGAACGTTATTAATCATGTAAATTAAGTCCTTTTTATGGTTTCATACTTGCAACAACGCGTATTGAAGCCTCAACAATTTCCCATTTTTATGCTTTTGTAAATTTGCTCTTAATTGCTCCTTGCATTTGACAAGATGCTCAGATATAATAAATGAACACCATTTTTTCGTGTGAAAATACATACACAGGGTGGCGCAGAAGTCATGCACTATCGGCTAATATAGTTTTATTTGGTAATAATAATGGTGTGCGACTTCTGAGACACCCCGTGTATGTATGTATGTATGTTTGTACACACACACACACACACACATATGTATGTGTGTGTGTGTGTGATATATATATATATATATATATATATATATATACACACACACCTTCAACCAGCCAACCTTCTGTCGACTGACTCGTTCTACTGTGTATATATTCTGAATCAGGTATTAGAAAGAACTTCTATTAAGTGTTAAATATTCCTTTATGTATTTTATTGTATATCATTGATATACGTGGTCATATTAATAACAATAGAGATTTGGAGTTGTGTAATTATCGTCATACAACAAAGGTCATATGACGGGACGTACAACTTTACGGGTAATCCGAACCATCTACGAGTCTCTACATCATCTAAATGCTGAAGACAGTCGCCTATTCAGATACTGAACGGACGCATGGTCGCTTAACCTCGCTGATCTAACGGGAAGTGGTTTTGTGACGTGGCCACAACGTATCCCACGCCGTGCAAATAAATTTAGATGTTAAAATGTTAAGAGATAAGACTCGTATACGAATCCTTCCCTTACTAGTACCTCTATATAAAAAAAAATGGTGTAGCTTCTATAATGAGAATAAAAACGGACATGTGGGAGGGTTTTTCTCCGTCGTGTCTAAGTAGAATGAAGATACAGAAAGAGAATTCTTATACCACGCAAAAATCTCTGCTCTAAAAACCAGAACTTGAATTTGGGGGAATCACCATTCCTCCCTCCCTCCCTTTTACTCCAGCTTCTTGCAGTTTTTATGTTGTGAACTTTTTTGTGTCTATAAGTCAGTTCAGCATGTATTAGCTTGTATAGGGATATATATATATATATACACGAATGACAGCCATTAGTGACAGTATATTTATGACCATGTTTCAAAAGCTTGTTGGTAGCAAAAACACCACTTTGCAGAGGTAAAATCTTATTAATGTTGGACGTTTTCCAGTTTATGTACCGTTTTCTACAGTACATTACATACAGCATAGTAAACATCCTGTGCCCAAGTGACGAAAGTTATAATGTGGGTTAGGTTAGGTTAGGTTAGGTTATCAAGAACTCATTTTTGATCACTCATTTTTGATCTGAAAAGAAGCAAAAATAAATTATATGAAAAACGGTACACAAACTGGAAGAGGTCCTTAATGTTTACTGTATCGAATGTTTACGAGCGTCAGAATCCTCATTGTTACGATAGAAAAGAAACGCAAGTACAGTCGATTTTGGGAGGGGAGGGGATTATTTGCTCACAGGAATTAAAACAAAATTTAAACTAAATTTGGAGAAGTGGCGCTGACGGGGTTTTGGAATTACCACCATCGATTTTTGAATGACGAAAGAGGGATTTTATCTTAATCTCTAACTTATATTAATTGAAATAATGATTGTTTCGAGCAATTGTTAACAATTTTCACGGTAGAAATATTTCTAAGAATAATGAATAACATTTTTTGGTGCTACTGTAGTATGCGGTCTACCGACGATTGGTTAGGTTTAGTCATGATATTTTCGTTAAAACTAACAAAAATATCATGATTAAACCTAACCAATCGTCAAGGGCGATTGACAATGGGATGTAAACAAACAATTAGTAAACAAGATAAGAAGCTATAATTAAAAGGTAGACCGCCGAATCGTAGGTAGACCGCATACTACAGTAGCACCCATTTTTTTTTGTAAGGAATTTAACATTTTAAAACAAGGTAATAACGAGGTTAAAAAGTTTTATTTAATTTAGCAGTGGCTAAACAGGATTTAGGAAGAGGAAGCTATATTTTTTGGCTTAAACCGCATATTGTAGATCTCCTATTTTTCCTGATCCGCTGAGTTAATTAGAAAGGAAATTGAATCATGCATTCTTATATGAAGATATATGAGCAAAAATTACAAGATGTTAATATCCGCGGATGTTAATATCCGCGTATGTTAATATCCGCGTATGTCTGCGGAAGAGAAGAGACTCTCTTTTACTGTAATTTACTGCTAAAATGTACAGGTAGTGGTCAGCCTCTGAATTGATCTTTCAATGCGTATGGAAGAGGTTTGTGGGGTTTATGTTCCCCGATTTTACTATCACCATTATTAAATATTGAAAAGACTGTACTATTTTTGCACAATGGTTAAAAAAAAAATAAAGCAGTGGCTAAACAGGATATAGGAAGAGGAAGCCATATTTTTTGGCTTAAACCGCATATTGTAGATCTCCTATTTTTCCTGATCCGCTGAGTTAATTAGAAAGGAAATTGAATCATGCATTCTTATATGAAGATATAGGAGCAAAAATTACAAGATGTTAATATCCGCGGATGTTAATATCCGCGGATGTTAATATCCGCGGATGTTAATATCCGCGGATGTTAATATCCGCGGATGTTAATATCCGCGGATGTTAATATCCGCGGATGTTAATATCCGCGGGTGTTAATATCCGCGGGTGTTAATATCCGCGGGTGTTAATATCCGCGGGTGTTAATATCCGCGTGTGTTAATATCCGCGGATGTTTATATCCGCGGATATACATCGTTCATTGCTGTTAATGTTTAAAATATTTAGACAGTAGGTTCAAAAATTCTTAAAATATATTCCCAATGGCAAAACAGTTATCAAAATATATTAAAAACCAATTAAAACCTATTAACACATAACCACAAGCCAACCAAACTCAACGAAAATAAATAATTAATTCATATTCGATCATAATAATTATGTATTCTATTAAAAGTCTATATAAATCCATAATATATGTGTATATATACTGTTTCGTTTTCTTCCGAAATGGTATAAACCAACTATGAAGTTTCTAGAAGCTTCTCGAAGAAGCGGAAGTCGTAGGTTAGATTAGTTTCTTCGGAGTCTATACTCAGCTTTTGCGTTGTGAAGAAGTCTCCAGTTTTCCTCTGATTTCAAAGTGTTCAGTTAGGAAATTTGAAAGCTTTTATATTTCATTTAAAACTTTAGTAGTTTAATTAAGTGTAAAATCTAAAATCTAGTGTCATTTTTTGTGCTTTATCTAAATTATTTTTCTTGTTTAATAATCCAGTTTAAGAGTTATTGAATTGTTATGTTAGCTTAGTTTCTTAAGGATCAAATCCTTTAGGACTGTAAGTAATCACTACTTTAATTATTTGTTGGCTTTGTGTCTAAGGTAAGCACATTCTGGTATTAATCTAATCTGGTCAATATATTTAATTTTGACTATTATTTATCCAAGATTTATCTTAGAACAAAATCTATAACACTGTATAAGTACAATCCAAGCTTAGTATCCAAAACTTTAAAATCTGTTAAGAAAGGTTGGTCCCTTCATTTTGCCTGACCTATCATAGCATAACAATCATTCCTTATTTATAATTTTTCTTTGTGCTTTTTATATTTTAAAGTATTAAAGAAAACTAACTTATTTATTAATTCTAAATATAAATCTACCCAGCTTCAATCTAAATTAAACACATTTATTTCTAATTACTTAGTTATTTAACGCGTGGCTTGTTTTTACTACCTCTAACCAATTAATTTAAATCTATCAAATCAAGAGTTTAAGCTTGCCTTAAGAGTTATTTAATTGTAAGTAAATATAATTAAACATTTGATCCACATTATACCAATTTAACTCTATAAATGCGAGCAAGTCAAGAGTATTGGCTTAAAATTAAATCTATTAAACATATTTACCATCATTATTTTATTAACAGCGTCCCAATTTTGAGAACCCTAAGTTTAAGGTGTAATTTAAACGATACCTTATCGAACCTGAGGTAAAGGTAAGGGTGGACGCGGGTAGCCGTAAGAATACCTTTTAGGCTGCTAAATTTTCCAGTTAAATATTTGATTATTGCGTGACTCTTCATTCATTTTTCCACAAAAAGGAATTTTTGTATGACAGATATAAATCTATGTACGGACAACTGTTTGACCCCATTGCAATTCCCTTCTCGTTTGAAGTTATTATTTAGCGTAATATAGGTGTTGTTCAGAAGTTGTTTTATGGCTCCTATAATTTTTTCTATACGTGTCATAATATTTATGTATGACTCCAGTATGCCTTTTTCCCTTTTTTATTGATTACAATGTATTTATATTGCCAAGTTTTACTAACTTTTTTTAATAACTTCTTTTAATGTATTGAATACTTCTTCGAGTGGTAGATTTGTATAGTTGAAAAATGAAAAGCATAAATGCAGTCCGTTTTTATTTTATGAAACATTTTTCAGTTAATTTTGATCCTAATGTTACGTCTTGCAAGAACGGTCTTAGTGTGCTGTTTTGAACTAGTAGTACGTTAGAAAAAATGTGGAGTGCAAATCAGTTGAATGCAACATGATCAATATTGATTTGCGACACTGCAGAAAGAGGTGGAGGGGGATTATGCAGGAAGGGGGTCGGGGGTAAACCCTCCAAGGGGGGGGGTGGGGTAACCTATCCTAACATGTATGTATTTGCATGAAAGTATGATTTTTAATGTATGATTGTGTGTATTGTGTGTTTAAAAGGACAATAAAATACATGGTTTTATTAAAGGCATGAGAGGAAGAATTACCCGCCGCAGCATCTTGGAGCATAATGAAGCCTTCCCTGTAGAGGTGGAAAGAGTACCAAAATTTTACAGTTGTACGATTACGAGTTACTATTTTTTGAGTGGTCGAGTACGAGTACAAGTATACTGTACGGTTTTTGAGTATGGTTTTAAACTTTAACTGGTACTTGGCTGCTTGCATGAGCAAAGCTTATTAGACCATATGAACGCATTGCATTGAAAAGGGAAAAAATGTTACATGAAATGAACAAAATGTATTTACAGTTACATATATATATATCGCAGTATACTGTACATTTTTTCTTTACTTACCTATTCAGTAATAAACATATGTTCTTCACCAAGGTTTTTTGCTACAAAAGTTGCCACTTAGTTAATAATATTACAAATGTAAAGTAATGCATGAAAATATAGTAAATAAATCTGAAAATATAAACCATATTGAAATTTAGTTGTAAAATGTTGCTTTCATTGTACACTTGGAGTCAGGTCCTCATATGCGAAATTAGTTTGAGTGCAAGTACAATTATTTAAGATTACTTTGAGTACGAGTACAACAAAAACCGTATTCGACTACAAGAATACGCGAGTACTGATGTACTCCTTCCACCTCTACGTTCCCTAGCAATCCTGGCTGACCTCAGAGCACTGCCAGTCGGCACAGCCGGTCGTATGGCTTTTGGAATCAGCCAGTCGTGTTAGTTTATAGTCTTTTGTGTGTGTATATATATACACACACACACACAGAGTTAGCTCCTTTGAATATACTTAAGATGTAACTGGACCGGCACCTCCTTCCACAGCAAGTTATTAACGCAAAATGCAGGCTTCCCCCGAGCTCCTGACAGGCTTTAGAATACAGCCAGCGGCGTTGGTTAGACGAGTGAGTGAGTTGACGTTATAAGAGGTTAAATAGAGTTGTAGGAGTGATATCATAAAGTGGGGAAATATAGAAGAAGAGTTGATAGGTCCTCGGGCTCACCAAGGATGCGCAGGTTTTTTTTTGGGGGGGGGGGTTAAGATCTGGTGATAGGTGTTTCACCTTCCTTGCGCGTTCAAGCTTTTGTAGGGTAGTTGAGTTGTTAGCTTATAGTTTGGGTTTTCTACCGCTTTTATTTATTTATTTTTTTTTTCATATATGAATATATATTCATTTTTTTTTTTTTCTATAGGGTACAAAAAGTGCCGTTGGTGGGGGGTTTCTGCTGCGGGGTAGACTTCTCTTGAAGTAGGAGTACTCTCTCCCGCGCTGAGGTCCAATATCGAGTTCTTCATAGGTCTGTGGAGAGGTGTTTCGTACCTTCCTCCAAGTTTTCTCCACCCTTCTGTGCAGAAGCACCTTGAGGGCGGGTAAGTTGGCTTGTTGGTGCAGTGCCTGGGTTGAGATCCTGTCGCTGAGTCGTTTCCCCAGGATGAATCTTGTTCCAGCGTTCTGTATTTTTTGTAGCAACATCAGATTTGTGTCGCTCGTTGTGTGCAGTGGAATTGCCGGGTATTCGAGGATTGACCGTACGAGCGCCGTGTACAGCATCTTATTTTTTTTTACCGAGAGTCCCCTGAAACGGTAGTTTACTGAGCTCTCCTTTCGCTTTGTTGGTCCTTGCTGTGGTGTGGTTTTTATAGCCAAAGCTGTTGATGGTCAGGCCGAGAGCTGTGCCTTGTTGCTTGTAAGGTTGGATTCGGTTGTTTATTTCTAGTGCGTGAACCTTCCTGCGGCCAATGTTAATTACTGTGAATTTCTGTTGGTTTGTCTGAATTTTCCAACGTTCCTCGAATTCATTGATTCTTTCAATTTGTCTCTTCAGCCTGTTGGCGTGTTGCTCTTTGCTGAGGTTTGATGTTACTATTTGCGTGATGTCGTCCGCGTAGATGACGTCTCGGGTGTGTGGAGGGGGCGGAGGCATTTGGGCGATGTAAAGGTTGTACAGAGTGGGCGAAAGTATCGCTCCCTGGGGCACTCCTGCCTGGATGTCGAAGAGCTTGCCAGTGTGGGTCTTGTGTTGGACATAAGCTTTTCGGTCTTTGAGGAAGCTACAAAGGATTTTTCCTAAGTTTGCTTCTATGTTCTGTTCGAGGATGCGGTATTGTAATCCTTGGTGCCACACTTTGTCGAAGGCGGCCTTCACATCTCTCAGTACTATCGAGACTCTTCTGCTGAACGCTAGTTTGTTTGCCACCGTTTCGTGCAGAATGGCTAGGGCTGTGGCTGTGCCTCTCTCTTTCCTGAATCCATGTTGGGCGTCTGAAAGTGCACCATTGACCGTGAGGTGGAAATTCAGTTTCCGAAGGAGTATTTTTTCCAGGGTTTTGCCGAGTACTTCTAAGAGGCTGATGGGTCTATAGTTCTCGATGAATTCTGCGGATTTCCCTCCTTTGGGGATCATGATGATTTTTGCAGTTTTTAATGCTTTTGGGAAGTATCCGATGGAGAGACTGGCGCTAAATATGTTTGCTATCTCTTCGTGTATGTTCGGGGGCGACTTTTGGATCAGGGTTTTCGTGATTCCGGAGGGGCCTGGTGCCTTTTCTTTAAAGAGGCTGATCGTGTCGGTGACTTCTTTCACCGTGATTCTGAAGTTGGCATTTAGGGGTTCTGCCCTATCCGTTGGTAGGATCCTTTCGTGGTTGTCTTCCAGCCACTGCGTGACCCTTGTTTCATTGTCTTCGTCGAACAGGTCATTTTCTTCATCACTTATGTTGAACGTTCTTCTGAGACGATTTCGAAAGCTTTCCGCTATTTCTTGGTCCGAGTTGAGAGGTCTTCCGTTTTCATTCCGGAGTGTCTTGAATTTTTCAGCTTTAGATGTTCCTTTTAGTTTCCTTATCTGTGACCAGAAGGTTATTGGGTCTCTTTCTACGTCTATCCTGTCGACGAGCGCGTTCCACATGTGTTCTTTTTCAATCCACAAGCTTCGTAGTCGGGCTCTGAGGATGTTGTATTGCAGTTTGTTATGCAGGTAATTTATGCCGTTGTCCATCTGGTTGCTGACGTCGTTTAATTGGCGTGTGATGGCGTCGATTTCTTCGGAGGGGGAGGGGTGTGGCAGAATGCGGTGGGTGATGGTGGGTACGTGTTTTTCCTTGGCAGTCTTCAGCACCTTCAGAAGGTCTGCCGTGGCAGCTTCAATTGCTGCTATCCCCCCACCATTCAGTTCTGAGGGCTCGTGTTGGGCGAGATCAGCCTGGTACTCCTCCCAGTTCGTCTTGCAGATGGAGGGGCGGGGACGGATTGGGACTTGTAAAGGAGCGCAGGCAATCTTCATGATGCTAGGGACGTGGTCGCTGGGTGTGGTGGGGCCCGGATAGTGATGAGTGTTGAGGTATGCCAGATTATTGGCAATAATTTTGTCGGCGTCGTTCCGGAGTTTCTGCCGTAAAAAGTTGGAAAATGTGGCCCTAGCCACTTCATTTTTCCCCTTCTGTTTATTTCTGCCAGTTGTTTCCCGTAATGGTTGCTGTAGTTATCGTCGAAGTCCACATGTCTGGCATTCAGGTTTCCGATGATGTAAACTGGGCAGTTGTAGTTCAGAAGTTTGATAATGTCTACTGATGAGATGGTGCCCCTCCTCGGGGGCAGTATGTCGTCCCAATGATGAGGTCTTCGTGGCCCAGTCTTAACCTGACTGCCAGTGTTTCGTCTTCGAAGCTTGTGATCTCTTCGAAGCGAAGACCACGTTTGACGGCAATTGCGACACCGTCATGCATTTCTTGCGATCTGTTCGATTGTATGATGATGTAATTGAACAGTTTTATTTGCTGGGGTGCCTTTAGGCTGTGTGAGTTAATGAGGATGATGTCTGGGTCGATTAGTCTGTAGGTATTGGCCAGAGACGTCTTGTGCGCTTGCCAATGCAGTACATTTTGCTGAAGAATCGTTAGGTTGGTTTGTTGCGCGTGCACGTTGATTGGGTTTTGCTTTTTGGTTCAGTGCCTGTGGGGGAGCGCGTCGCATTTCATGAACGAATTTTTTTTGTATGCTGGGTCCGGGAGAACGTCGAGGTCCTCACTGTGGACAGTGATTTCTCGTTCAATCAAGAGTGGGATGTCATAAGTGGTGTCCAAGTTCTCTTCGAAGGTGTACTTATAAGATCCTTCTCTCAGCCCTTTCACCAATTGGGATAGCACCATGGGTTCAGGGAAGTGGTTGGAGGCCTTCGCGACCATCCTTAGCCCCAGATCCGAGGCCTTGTGTGGGATACGAGCAATCGTCTTTGGTATAGGCTTAGAGGATTCAGAGTTCGGCTTCTCAGGAGTTTTGGGGCAAAAGGTTACGTTTGCCCGGTTGGGGGCTTCACTTTTGTTGCCTCCCGCACGAGTGCGGCGGGGTCGTGGGGGCATCCGTGTAAGATTCCGCTTCGTTATCTGATACTGGGGCGGAGACGGGTTCGGGTGCAGGTTCGGGCTCAGGTTCTGATTCGTCGGAGGTGGCACTTGTCCTTTCTGGAAGTCGTGCCGCGAAGATAGATGCCGAGGGGATTCAATTAGAAAGGAAATTGAATCATGCATTCTTATATGAAGATATATGAGCAAAAATTACAAGATGTTAATATCCGCGTATGTTAATATCCGCGTATGTTAATATCCGCGTATGTTAATATCCGCGTATGTTAATATCCGCGTATGTTAATATCCGCGTATGTTAATATCCGCGTATGTTAATATCCGCGTATGTTAATATCCGCGTATGTTAATATCCGCGTATGTTAATATCCGCGTATGTTAATATCCGCGTATGTTAATATCCGCGTATGTTAATATCCGCGTATGTTAATATCCGCGTATGTTAATATCCGCGTATGTTAATATCCGCGTATGTTAATATCCGCGTATGTTAATATCCGCGTATGTTAATATCCGCGTATGTTAATATCCGCGTATGTTAATATCCGCGTATGTTAATATCCGCGTATGTTTAATTATCCGCGTATGTTAATATCCGCGTATGTTAATATCCGCGTATGTTAATATCCGCGTATGTTAATATCCGCGTATGTTAATATCCGCGTATGTTAATATCCGCGTATGTTAATATCCGCGTATGTGTTAATATCCGCGTATGTTAATATCCGCGTATGTTAATATCCGCGTATGTTAATATCCGCGTATGTTAATATCCGCGTATGTTAATATCCGCGTATGTTAATATCCGCGTATGTTAATATCCCGCGTATGTTAATATCCGCGTATGTTAATATCCGCGTATGTTAATATCCGCGTATGTTAATATCCGCGTATGTTAATATCCGCGTATGTTAATATCCGCGTATGTTGTTAATATCCGCGTATGTTAATATCCGCGTATGTTAATATCCGCGTATGTTAATATCCGCGTATGTTAATATCCGCGGATGTTAATATCCGCGGATGTTAATATCCGCGGATGTTAATATCTGCGGATGGTTAAAAAAAATAAAGCAGTGGCTAAACAGGATATAGGAAGAGGAAGCCCTATTTTTTGGCTTAAACCGCATATTGTAGATCTCCTATTTTTCCTGATCCGCTGAGTTAATTAGAAAGGAAATTGAATCATGCATTCTTATATGAAGATATATGAGCAAAAATTACAAGATGTTAATATCCGCGGATGTTAATATCCGCGGATGTTAATATCCGCGGATGTTAATATCCGCGGATGTTAATATCCGCGGATGTTAATATCCGCGGATGTTAATATCCGCGGATGTTAATATCCGCGGATGTTAATATCCGCGGATGTTAATATCCGCGGATGTTAATATCCGCGGATGTTAATATCCGCGGATGTTAATATCTGCGGATGGTTAAAAAAAAAATAAAGCAGTGGCTAAACAGGATATAGGAAGAGGAAGCCCTATTTTTTGGCTTAAACCGCATATTGTAGATCTCCTATTTTTCCTGATCCGCTGTGTTAATTAGAAAGGAAATTGAATCATGCATTCTTATATGAAGATATATGACCAAAATTACAAGATGTTAATATCCGCGGATGTTAATATCCGCGGATGTTAATATCCGCGGATGTTAATATCCGCGGATGTTAATATCCGCGGATGTTAATATCCGCGGATGTTAATATCCGCGGATGTTAATATCCGCGGATGTTAATATCCGCGGATGTTAATATCCGCGGATGTTAATATCCGCGGATGTTAATATCCGCGGATGTTAATATCCGCGGATGTTAATATCCGCGGATGTTAATATCCGCGGATGTTAATATCCGCGGATGTTAATATCCGCGGATGTTAATATCCGCGGATGTTAATATCCGCGGATGTTAATATCCGCGGATGTTAATATCCGCGGATGTTAATATCCGCGGATGTTAATATCCGCGGATGTTAATATCCGCGGATGTTAATATCCGCGGATGTTAATATCCGCGGATGTTAATATCCGCGGATGTTAATATCCGCGGATGTTAATATCCGCGGATGTTAATATCCGCGGATGTTAATATCCGCGGATGTTAATATCCGCGGATGTTAATATCCGCGGATGTTAATATCCGCGGATGTTAATATCCGCGGATGTTAATATCCGCGGATGTTAATATCCGCGGATGTTAATATCCGCGGATGTTAATATCCGCGGATGTTAATATCCGCGGATGTTAATATCCGCGGATGTTAATATCCGCGGATGTTAATATCCGCGGATGTTAATATCCGCGGATGTTAATATCCGCGGATGTTAATATCCGCGGATGTTAATATCCGCGGATGTTAATATCCGCGGATGTTAATATCCGCGGATGTTAATATCCGCGGATGTTAATATCCGCGGATGTTAATATCCGCGGATGTTAATATCCGCGGATGTTAATATCCGCGGATGTTAATATCCGCGGATGTTAATATCCGCGGATGTTAATATTAAAGCAGTGGCTAAACAGGATATAGGAAGAGGAAGCCATATTTTTTGGCTTAAACCGCATTTGTAGATCTCCTATTTTTCCTGATCCGCTGAGTTAATTAGAAAGGAAATTGAATCATGCATTCTTATATGATATATGAGCAAAATTACAAGATGTTAATATCCGCGGATGTTAATATCCGCGGATGTTAATATCCGCGGATGTTAATATCCGCGGATGTTAATATCCGCGGATGATTCAATTTCCTTTCTAATTAACTCAGCGGATCAGGAAAAACAGGAGATCTACAATATGCGGTTTAAGCCAAAAAATATGGCTTCCTCTTCTTATATCCTGTTTAGCCACTGCTTTATTTTTTTTTTAACCATTGTGCAAAAATAGTACAGCCTTTTCAATATTTAATAATGGTGGTGATAGTAAAATCGGGGAACAAACCTCTTCCATACGCATTCAAAGATCAATTCAGAGGCTGACCACTACCTGTACATTTTAGCAGTAAATTACAGTAAAAGTCTCTCTTCTCTTCCGCGGTTGTTAGTGTCCGCGGTTGTTAGTGTCCGCGTTGTTAGTGTCCGCGGTTGTTAGAGAGAGAGAGTAACTCTAAATCAGAAAAGTATCTCCTTTAAAAGGAGAACCGATGAAGCCAAATAAATTACTACAGTGTTCTCGTCAGTCGTCACTGCTCTCCTTCCCATTTTTCAGACTGGTTTTGGCAGTCCTTGGCTAAGTGAAAAATAACTGTTTTTGGGTATCTGATCGAATAGGTGAGTCCAAAGCAGTCTAAACGGGTTATGGTTAACAGCTGCTGAGAGGCATCTTTAGTTTTATAGGCTACAGCATAGGCTTAATCACTTTTTGATTTGAAATATAAAAACTGAAAAGTGAAGGTTAGAATATAGCCAATAAAATAATTGCTAAATCTTATGAAAAAAAATAAATAGCTGGTATGCTCGTGAAAATTGTAAAAGATTTTCTCTTAATCAATGTTAGGCCCACCCAGGCCAAATAGTGGTGTTTCTCAAATTTTTTTTGTGCTGGTGACCCTCTTGGCATAAAAGAAAATTCGCCGCTAAACTCCCAAAAATGTAGCGTATACTTAACTGACAAAACGGCTCCTGAACTATTTATCACGTGATGCAAAAGTCTGGTATGAGGTGGATACAGTACTTAATCAGTTCAGTGAAAGAATAGTTGAGTCTGCCAACTTGCAGGAAATGTATACGGTAAATTCTACTCTGTGTTAACAAATACAGTTTTCTCCGTGTTGTCTACAGATGCATTAAAAATATTCTCAACTAAATACAGGCCTGTATACGGACGGTTTGCAATTGCGGGTACTTGCGGTTTTTGACCAGTTTGTGCACAGCAAGCCTGATATAGTACAAGTATGACTATGATTCATACAGGTAAATCTGTGCTGCCAAAGGGAAGAAACAAATTTGCGGTGCATCTTGCTCCCGCGGAACCATGCAGCAGGACTAATAACTGGAGGTGTCTGCAGTACAAACTAATGAAAATGCAATAAATTGAATACGGACATGCATGTTCTTTTGACAAGACAAACACAAACCATTGTTGCTTTCAATGGTGATGAACCACATGCAGAAGCCTCGTCAGTACTTTGAACCCCTGTTTGCTTGGTAATGATGCTGCGAGGTGCTTATATCCTGCAATGAGCGTATGGGCTGAATGATGCTTCGTGAAAAGATGTTTAACTCATCATACTTGTAACTTAAGCTATAAATGCATCAATATATATATATATATTATAATGTTTCAGACCAACAAAGACCATTGGATCCACTCATGGCTGGTCTACCTAATTGCGTTTGTAATTGTGTATTGTGCATGTCCTACGTGGTAGCGGAGGGAACCTACAATTTTACGTGGGTTCTGAACCACAAGAACATAAGAACACGAGAAACTTTTATAGTGGGCACACTAGGGGCCACTTCGGCTTATCGAGGTGGCTCCACTATGTAAAAACTGCCTGTACATTGGCAACAACCAATTTTTACAAAACCAAATAATTAGCAATTTAAAACTAACTAATTAGCAATTAAAAGCTAAAGATAGAATCTCTCGATCCAGAGGATCAAGTCATAATAGACTACTACCAACAAATATGTTACACTCTATATCTATTTATAACCGACATGCAAATATATCGGATCCAAAGAATCCAGTCAATTTCATTACGGTATCCATCACTACCAGAACCTTGCCAACCAAAAATAAGTCACGGTCCATATCAGGTGTGGCTGTAAAGACTGTACAGTAATGTAGAAATGTGTGTGCACCCATTTTAAGGGGTTTGTGGGGCAAGTGAAGATCACGAGTTTTTCAATACCTCACAGTACTATGGGGGGCACCGCTCGGCAGAAGAATCTCTTTAAATGGAGTGTGTAGGGACAGAGTATCCCCTAACCCAAGCTGATGCCTCCCTATGTCCCACAACACTTGTGTTGAGCTGTGGGATCTATCACCACAAAGCCTTAATTTTACTACCTTAAACTGTACCCAATCTATCAACATATGCGTCTAATTGATTCTTAAACATGTTTATAGACGTGCTACTAATTACTTCTACCGGCAAACTGTTCCAGCTATTTACTATTCTATGCGTAAAAAAGTTTTTGACAAGTGTTGTCTCGAACCTTCTACTTGTCAACTTACACCCGTTATTTCTAGTCCTATTATACCGAGATATTTCGAAACAGCTATCTCTACGGAAAAAAAATATATATATATATATATATATATATATATATATATATATATATATATATGGGAGCATGCTGGATTGTTCAGAGGGTAGATGAGACACGGAGAGAGTAAGTTAAGGAGTGACAGGATAAACGAGAGTTCGAGCAGTTCCTGTCTAACGTGTATATATATATATATATATATATATATATATATATATATATATATATATACACACACACACACACACACGTTAGACAGGAACTACTCGAATTCTCATATATATAATATATATATATATATACAGGGCGTCCCAAAAAAATGTATACACACTTTAACAGCTGATAGTTCAATTGATGTTTCTTTCTTTCCAAGTTAAACCCATTATAATTAATAATGGCAGTCAGACTAAGCTTTGAACAAAGGAAATTCATTCTAAAATGCTACTGGAAGTGTGAAAACGCAGTTGAAGTGCAAAGACAGTTTAGGAGGGAGTTTCAAACAGATCCACCAACGCGACTTACCATCACTCGAATTAGAGATAAGTTTGAAGCCGATGGAACTGTTCAGAATGTCCACAAGAAGCGTTCCGGAAGACCACGGACATCGACAAGCCCCACAAAGCAAGAAAGAGTACTGGAAACGTATCACCAAAGTCCAAGAAAATCTGTGCGGCAAGCGAGTCGTGAGGTAGGAATTTCAGAATCGTCTGTCCAACGCATTTTGAAGCGCTGTCAATGGAAAAGTTACATTCCAAGATTAGTCCATGCTATTAATGAAGATGATCCGGACCGAAGAGTGGAGTATTGCGAGTGGTACTTGGCACGATGTGGATGTGGATTGGACGAAGGGGTTTCGTAGAATACCCTCCGCGTTCACCAGACCTCGCACCACTAGACTTTTTTTTATGGGGATACTTAAAAGACAAAGTCTACGCTATAAAACCTGCAACAGTCGCTGAATTGAGAGCAGCCATTGAACGAGAATGCACACAAATACCAAACGAAATGTTTCGTGATGTTTGCGATTCCATTGCTTCGCGTTATCAGCAGTGCCTGGACCAGAACGGACGTCAGTTTGAAAACAGGCGTTGACAAAACAATTAAATAATGTCTGTAGATTCTATTACATTTTGAAAATGAAATGTATTTTAATAAACACTGTCTTTATAATTATTTAAAGTGTGTATACATTTTTTTGGGACGCCCTGTGTATATATATATATACACACACACACACACACACACGTTAGGCAGGAGACAGGAACTGCTCGAACTCTCGTTTATCCTGTCACTCCTTAACTTACTCTCTCCGTGTCTCATCTACCCTCTGAACAATCCAGCATGCTCCCATATACACACTTCGCCCTCTATTCCTCACTATGGGAAAATAAATATCATCAAAGAGGGTAACGGTAGCTTAGAAGCTGCGCCAAAAGGATTCGATAGTGTAGCGGCTAGGGGCCGTTCGGAACCTGGTAAGTGAATTGTAAGATTATAGTTTGTTTCATTTCCCTTTTTTTCATATCTCGGCAGATATTTGCGGCTTGAGAACCTTTATAAAGTATTCATGTTATTTATTTAGGTCATTCATAATGGTTCCTCACGATCTTCTGAATTTGAAGCGTGTGTCGGTGTTAACCTTATAACTCGCACAATGCCTTGTAGCCTACCGTGAGCATACTATATTTTAAATTTATGCACAAAAAATATTAAGATTTGAATGCAGTGAAAGGATTGAACATTGATTCTTTATTTTTGTTCACTCATGATGTTTGTAGAAAGTATGAGTGAATGAGAAAGAGAGAATATGTTACGGCTAGATGGAGTTTGTTTGGCTTTAACGGAGCTGAAAGGTTATTGAAGCAACCTTGGCTAGGTAGTAGTTCTTGTTTCGAAATTAAATGGATTGCTTTCCATATACCCAACAGTTCTTCATCGGTTTATTAATATTCTCAGATGGCCTCGTATATATTTTGGACGTCTCAAATAATGTATGGGAAACGGGTCTATTTTTGCTGCATAGGCAGAGCTGGGCAGTATTTAAATACATTTGTGTATAAATACGTATTTAAATACATTTGTGTATTTAGAACTGTATTTATAAATACATTGTTTTTCATGTATTTAAATACAATGTATTTAAATACTCAAAATATAAAAATGTAATTACTTTTACTGGTTTAATACACGTTCTGTATTAGCACATTACGACGCGTCGACAGTGTAGTACAGCATGGTTCATGTTTCAACGTGTCAGTTCAATCAGTTGTGTGCCACTCTTAGTCGAAAGCGGTTGATTTCTTTATCGTGTGCGTGTCATGGCTTCAACAAGCAAATCTGCATGTATTTAAAATGTATTCACAAATGTATTTACAAATGTATTTAAATACAATTGTTGTATTTAGTATCTAAATACATTGTAAAATGTATTTAGTATTTAAATACATTTCTCCCATGTATTTAGTATTTAAATACATTCAATGTATTTATTGCCCAGCTCTGTGCATAGGCCTATACTGTATGCAGTGCTTTTAAAATAAAATTTCTCCGATAGTATTACACGAGTGTAAACATAATTCTTAGGGCAAAACAAATATCTTGCAAAGACGATTTATATAGAAAGCTTAAGTCAGTTTTAAAAATAATAGTGTTGGTACATCTAATTAGTGACGAGAGGCAGTTTTTCTCACTGACGAGATGAGTTTGATGATGTAGTTGTAGTTTTAATGAGAGTTTTTGAAAGTATTTACACTTTTGGAAGGGTATTATAAAAGAAGCCTTTTGTATTTGCTAGAACTTGATTGCGGGTGGATAGAAACCATTATACAGGGTAGCTTTGAAGTCCAACATCGTAGAAATATTGTTTAGTCAATGAACTTTGCCGATGATGTTTGAGACGTTTGGACACCATACAAATAATGTATTTTATATAAGAGAAACAAATGAAATGCGTTGTGTGTGTATATATATACATATATACGGTATATTGAAACTTCTGAAACATCTGTAAATAGCATGTCCCAATTATTGTCCCATCTCCTCGTCCTCTTATTCCTTACTATATATATATATATATATACACGCCTCGATGGTGTACTGGTTAGCGTCGATGACCGAATCTATCGGCCCCGGGATCGAGACCCGGTGACGGCAGGCGGTGCGCAGCAAAACGCAGATGTTCATCCTTCCACACAAAGAAATTAGTTGATAGATAAATGGGTACCCTGGGTTAAGACGCTGGGCTACTGGTGGGGCGTTGTTCGAATTCTACGTTAAAATGTGGGTCTAAGGTGGAGTGACAAGCTTCATTGACTTCAGTCAGAATGAACAATTCGGGCGGAAGCAAAATCAAGTTAACCGAGGTATGAAGTGTCGCGAGTTCGAGGGGCGAACTCGCCAGTTTTGAGATAGACGTGTTTAATAAACTTTGTGACTGTTGCGTACAAGAGAGGCACATAGCGCAAATACACGTTTTTAAAATAATAACATTTTAAGTGTACGAGGGGAGAATTTGGTTATACAAGTTGTCTGTGATGAGGGATGGATTAAACTATTCATTTGGGAACAATCGCAAAATCGCCATTAGGGCCAATTCGCCCCTTATACTCGCGACGCCTCATATACTGTATAATTAATTTTTAACCTATCAGTTTTCATGTATTTGCATGGTGTATATATTTTATTCCTAATTTAATTTATTTGCATTTTTTGAAATTCCATTATTAATTTATTATACATCTGGCTTTTTAAGTAGCATATTATTATCATTATTATTATGCTAGTGAAAAATTGGTGCTATTTTGAAGAAGCTTCTGTGTTACAACACTGCATAGGGCAGATGCATTGGTATACAATATGAAAGCCAAGTAAGCAAATTCATCTCTAGTACCTGTTAAGTTTACATTTGAAGCTTGTCATGAGCTAAGCAGAAAAACATGGGAAATTAGTAGGTGTACTAAAACTTTGGACTGGTAGTATATATTAACACATCCGCGGATACTAACACCGCGGGTACTAACAACCGCGGTTAGGTTTGGGTTGGGTTAGGAGGTTGGGTTAGGGTAGGTTGGGTTGGGTTGGGAAGGTTGGGTTGGGTTGGGTTGGGAAGGTTGGGTTGGGTTGGGAAGGTTGGGTTAGGGTAGGTTACGTTAGGTTAGGTCCCCTCCCCGTGAGGAGGGGACCATAAATATCCCCAGTTGTGGCTCCCCGCTGCTGGTATAAGGAACGTAGACCCGGGCAGCGGGCTGCTTCTGTTACCACCCATTCGAGATGTCCTGAGCTTCTGTCTGATTCACTTTTCATAAATTTTGGCAACATTCGAGGCCTTGCCTCAAATTTCCAATCTACTGAACACTTTCTCTCCTCCTCTAAACCTCGCCTTCTCTTGCCTAATGAAACTCGGATGTCTGAGTCGACTGACAGCAACCCCTTTTCTGTACCCTCTTACTTTCTCTAAATTCAATCTCATTCCAAAGGTGGATGTTGCGTATATGTAAGTTATTGCTCTTGTATTCCCGAACTTGAATCTTCCGAATTCTCCACCCTTTCACTGTCATCCCTAGTGACTTAAAGCAGATTGTACAGCACCCTACTCATATCCCCGATCACCTTTGAGATAGGCCCACATTCTGGATTTATTTCTAACCACTTATCGTTCTTCTTACTCTGTTAAACGTTTTTCTCTATTTTCTCTCTTTCCTGTCCTATCGTTCCAGTTTGGCCTTTGGATCGTCCCAAGAAGAGGTGCCTTTGCCACTTTGGCACCGCTGATTGGGAGACCTATGTCTGTGACCTCCAATCTTTCAAGCGCAGTGTAGTGAACCCTCTTTCACAATTTTATTATTTACTTTACTTTATTCAATTTTTTTTTTTTATCGTTGCTATTTCTCTACACTCGTTTTCGCTGTACTTTATAAACGCGGGTAGCACGTGACCGAGACGAGGCCATTTCACTTTCGAATAATGCAAAAGAGACCGGGGGATTAATTATACACTTAATTACACTTTACTGACTTTTATTTATACCGAAACACGTTAGACAAACGGGGTAATGCGAGGGGGGAATTAGCGTTAACATTTTACCGGAGAGAGACTCAAAATACTTATTTTTAAATAAACAGCAACACCCTATATATGAAAAACACTTTATTGGCCAAGCGCAGAGTGACCAGGCATCTCGAAAACTGGGGGAGGAAAGGGGACGTTTTCGGGAGCATTCGTCCTTGGCCCCTCCTTCCTGCATAATTTTTTTTTTATTAAAATCTCCATGAAGGAAACTTTATTTCTGTATTTTTTAAATGCTGTCTTTTTTCTCATAAAAGTTTGAATAAAGAATTACATTGAAAGTCATTTCCAGTGTTGATATATTACTTTTTCTTTGGGCTCGAAAGGTCAGAACATAAAAATAAAATAAGAGCTGAATAGTTAAATCAGGACATTTAGAATATATTTTTATATTATATTTAGAATATATTTTCATATTATATTTTTTAAATGATATTTTTAAGTTGTTCAATTAAATAAGTTATTTTTTGGATGGTAAACAAATAAATTTTTTTAACTACAAGCCGCCGCATCTTCGGCTCCCTACCCTACGTGTAGGGCTTGTGATCACTTCGTGATCTTTAACGCCACTCATCTTCATAGATCCAACCCTAACGGGCGACTGAGCGAGAGACATTAGCTCCACCCACTTTACGCGAGTCAGTCAATCATAACAGGCGATTGAGCGAAGGAGATATTTGTTGCTACGCTCATCTCCGCTCAAAACCGCGCAAAGGTTTTTTTTTTATTTATAAAGAGAGAAACTGATTTCCATAATGAATTTTAATGGTAGAATTTTTATATTTTATTCTTCTTCGCAACACTTTTAGAATTATTTAGTTGTTTCAACCCAAACTGGTGTAAAATAAATTCTGATCCATTGAGTACCACTAAAAACTGTCCATTGTGTCTACTTTAAACTAAAGAGTACAGAAAAAAGGACAATGTACTTGACAAAAACTGAAGTATTTAAGAGTACGCCGACAATAGGTCGAAAGGAGACAGAATAGATGAAGTGGTTACGTTCTTGACAAGCAATTTCATCTGAAACTGAACGAAAAGTACAAAAATCACACTTCCAGGGATTAATGTAATATTCTTAATATATTTTCGATTTACAAAGTGTACTTTTTAAATACTTTCTATTCAGAGTACGTGTAATTTTTTTTCATTCTCCGTTGTAAAGACAGACAGACAGCCAACGAAAATTTTTAGTGTGTAGTTTCTAACTACGTAATGTGGGTAGTACTGAAAATAAGGAGAAGAAACAAAATTTCATTATTTTTTTGAACTACCAAAATATTATCGTAATTTTATTATTATTATATAAATATTGGATCACTTGAAGATCAGGGCCCCCAGCCTTCTTTAGTTAGCCTTATAAGGCTAACTAACGAAAATATCACGACCTAACCTAACCAATCGTTAGGTTAACTGTACGCCCTTGACGATTGGTTAGGTTAAGTCGTGATATTTTTGTTAGTTAGCCTTATAAAGCTAACTAAAGAAGGCTGGGGTCCCTATTCTTCAGGTGATCCTAAACATTTAATTATATTTAATGATAAACCTGTAGTTTGCGAGTATAGCCATAGGATTTAAGTCCTTATAATATACCATCGTAAAACTTAAACAAGATTCCATCATGTTCGCTGAATGGTTTAAACTTGCATGTTTGCTACGTTGCAAGATAGGCTAGAACAAAGCCGGGACCTTTTCCAGTTTGTGTACCGTTTTTCATATAATTTATTTTTGCTTCTTTTCAGATCAAAAATGAGTGATCAAAAATGAGTTCTTGATAACATAACCTAACCTAACCTGACCTGACCTGACCTAACCTAACCCACATTATAACTAAATAATTTCAATCTAAAAATGTTTACTCTGCTGTATGTAATGTACTGTAGAAAACGGTACATAAACTGGAAAACGTCCCAAAGCCGATCCAATCGTCAAGGGCAATTTACAATTGTATACATTCATAAGTAAAGTATTTTGTATAGGCCTACATGTCATCTGCATTTTTTATAAATAATTAAATTTAAACCGAGTTAATGGTTCACTGCTTATCAGTGATGTAGGTCTCGAGATCGGTCTCGGTTTCGAGACCGATCTCGAGACCCAATTTGCAGATCTCGATCTCGATCTCGGTCTCCGCTATTTAGATCTCGGTCTCGATCTCGGTCTCGACAGACGCGATCTCGGTTTTTTTCCCCGAGAGCTTTCGAGACCTCTCGAGACCGTAATGAAAAATACATGTTACTGTCATACTCATGATGGTGGCTTGGTTGAACAGACACAATTCAGAATGTTTATGAAAGTTTGTAAAAGTAAGGGACTCTATGTATTCACTAATCAGTCATCCTGTTTTGAGTAGCGCTACAAAAAAATTTGCACCCCCGCGCCCCCGTCAGATTAATTTTATTGAAAATGGAAACACTAAATAGAGAATTATATATATAAGTATATATTATAAGGCCACTTAGTGTTGCCAAACGGCGTGTCAACCTCTGTGGCGTGATAAAAACGATTATCCTCCCATCCAATATGTATTTGGAAAAATAAAATGCTTCACACAAAAATAATGCAAGAAATACAGCATAAAGAAAACAGTACCGATAAATTCATTAAAGCATAGAATAACTCGACAACCCTTCACATCACTTATATTTACAACGTACCGATTTGTGCAATTGCCAATTGTATAAATTTTTAAAATTATCACAGAATTCATTATACCGATATATTTTTTATCATTAAAATTCATTATAGATCTCTTTGGGCTGAGTGGATGTTGAATTAATGTCGTGAAATAATAAATAAATAAATATATATGCTGCAGAGGGGTCGATCCTGAACCGTCGTTCGAACTCTCATAAAGTAAGTAACATATATATATATACAGTAAATTATTCATGTTTTACTCATTATTTCTACAGTGTTAACTGACTTGAGATGAGTTGGAAACATTGTTATATTAACGTAATATATATATATATATATATTATTTAGACCTTATGCTAATTGCCATGCCTCTGTTTATAGTATCGATATGTCAATTTATTTTTCATAGAAATAGTGTTGGAAAAATGCAATACAGGAAACTCAAGCACGGAGAATGAGCAGATACAGAGAGAGAGCGCTCATTCTCACAGCAGCGATGACGAAATAAAACAGTCAAACCAAAGTTCCGAGACTAATGGCAAAATATCAAAGCTATCGGTCCAAGCAGAAGAACGTTGAAACTGGGAAGATTTTGAACCGCAGGGAACAGTTGCGGCGGTACCTCTTAGAGATCGATGAATCTCATATTTTAGACAACTGCTCTCCAATAAAGTTTTGGCACCAGAAAAGGGGATAAATTCCCATCACTGGCCAATATTGCCATGACTGTTTTAACAGTGCCTGCCTCTAATGCTCCAATTGAGCGTGTATTTAGCCATGGAGGCATAATAATGAGGCCCCACAGAAGTCGAACTTCAGCAGATCTTCTGAGCATGCTGATGTTCCTTAAGTGTAATGAGCACCTATCATGCTTTAAATAAATGCACAAGTCAAACTGGGTAGTGGGTACGTTCATTAAACCTTCTGTAACAGATATAAAAGAAGTAAATAAATAAAAAGTACTATATATATATATTCATTTGTTAATTTATAGGCTACACTTTTTGCATTCAACACATTACATCTGAGAAAGTAGTTATTAGTTTATTAATATACTTAACATAGTCTAATTTTCATAGTAGTGTAAAACAAATTGAAAGGGCATGAGCTTGGTCTCGATCTCGGTCTCGAATTTTAAGGGTCTCGATCTCGGAAGGTAGATCTCGATCTCGAACCTTTGATCTCGATCTTGGTCTCACAGGATCAGGTCTCGGTCTCGGTCTCGGACTTGGTGGTCTCGACTATATCACTGCTGCTTATATATATATATATATATATATGGAATAACGAGCACGCGCGGTTTTATGAAACAAAAATGCCCCACAAAGATTCGAACCCGGGCCCTCCCGAGTAGAAGTGTGATGCTATCGTTCGCAACTTACTTTAGAAGTCTCAGGTTTGAATCTTGATGAGACATTTTTCTATATATATATATATAATATATATTATATATATAGATATAGATATATATAGATATATATAGATATATATAGATATAGATATAGATATATAGATATATATAGATAGATATATATATAATATAGATATATATATATATATATATAGTATATATATATATGATATATATATATATATAGATATATATAGATATATATATATAGATATATATATATAGATATATAGATATATATATATATAGATATATATAGATATATATATATAGATATATAGATAGATATATATAGATAGATATATATAGATAGATATATATAGATAGATAGATAGATATAGATAGATAGATATATATAGAGATAGATATAGATAGATATATATAGAGAGAGAGAGAGTGTTTCCTCAGTTAAGTGTATTGAAATGAACTGTAATTATTAATAAATTTAAAAAATAATAAATTTCCACTCCAGATTTTCTATACGACTGTTTAAATGTTAATTTAAAAGTGGTTTTAACCTTCGAAAGCTTTGATATTTTATAGCGTATCTTTTGCGAGCTAAAAGAAAAATATAAAAAAAAAGAAAAAGCGTAGCTCCTTTTATAAGATTCGCTAATTCCCATATTATTAAAAAAAAATAAAAATGCAAAGGACGTTAAGTTGGCTGAAATACTCCTAACTGATACAGGGTTACATATTTCACGGTTCAAAAGAATGAGTTTTTCTATATTATTTGACGTATCAAGTCAGGTTGATATAATTAGCGTGTCTTTGAAAATGCTTGTGTGTGTGTGTGTATATATATATATAATATATATATATGACGAAAATAACCACGAAGGAAAAAGAAAACGTGGAATAGTGCCCAAGCGCTTTCGTCTAATGACATCCTCGGGAACACTAAAATTAATAACAAGATTGAGACTACAGTATATAATATAGATCACGAAGGAAAAAAAAAAATAATAATATGATTGGTGCAGAAAAATATTTCAGGAGGAGCATACGTATATACAATTCACGTGGAATAACTACCAGAGTTTTAGCGCTAAAACCCAATCTTGTTATTAATTTCAGAGTTCCCTGAGGAGGATGCCATTAGACGAAAGCGCTCTTGAGCACTATTTCATGTTTTCATTTTCCTTCGTGGTTATTTTCATGAAATATTATTCACGTGTTATGGTCGTGAAATAATATATATATATATATATATATATATATATATATATATTATATATGCTGCAGAGGGGTTATATTAACGTAAATATTTTCCTTACACTTAAAGGCTTTTCTCAAATGATAAAGTAAAAGCCAGTAAATAGGGTCAGTGAATTATAAGGCCCAGAACATATTCATCTCCTTGGAGAAGAGTTTCTTTCTGCTTTACGGAAAGAAGATGAAAGAATACATATGTTAATACTCATGAGTTTGTCTGTTTTTGTATGAGGAGCTGATTTGGCTGACCATTAGCTGGCAAAGTTCCATTAAAGAAGATCAGTCACTGCTCATTAAGATTTTAATGAACGCTTGACAGGTTCTATTTTTTTCACTTTAGTTCTGGCTTTTTATCTTGTTTCATGTCATGAGTGTTTGACGTTTTAAGTAAAGTTTGCAGGCATACTTTCACCTCTGATTATGAAACTAAACATCTATCGTACGAGTTAAAAGTTTAGGGGGAAATCTATATATAATGGCCGTTTTTTATAAAGCACAAATTTTCCCTGCAACAGCTGCTGCATGCTATTGCTGCTTAGGTTCAGTCTGTAAGAATCTACCCAGAGTTGTTGTGGATGGCCATGCAACATTCTCTTGAAGGCCCTCGAGGTCGACCTTTGTCAATATAGACATTTCGACCGACGACCTAAATTGTCGAGACGTCAAGAAATTTTTCTCGAATGCAAAAAATTTTAAACGACCCTGTTTTTAGACCTTTACTGTAACAAAATTTGATGCTCTAACCAAATTTTATATAATCTAATGTAACCTCCCGCTACCTAAACTTTATTTTCGAAAGATAACTGTATTAGAAATTTCCCAGACGATAAAATTTGGCTAAAATCTTTCTCGACACGTACACAATTTAAAAAAAAAAAAATTTTAGTTTTTGTTCTGTCATTTCAAGTGTAGTATTTTCTTTCTTGAAGAATTGTTGTTTATTGAATTTCGGGAGAGAGCTTATGTCCGTTAAAACCTGTCGGACTCTTATTATACTGAAGATTTTTTTGTCATATCGAAGGTAAACTCCGTATACGACAATTAGTTTGGATTATTTTTTTACTAACAAATTATTTACATGCGTAATCCTAATTGTGGACTAGCCAAAATTTAGGAAAAAAAAGTCCCTCTGAATATAAAATAACCCGTTACCATTATACATGCTCACTCGTACGAGGAATCTTCATGGTATCTAAATGGCATTGTTGTTGCGTGGCCTACCTACCACATCTACTATAGAATTTTGACTATTGAAGTTACACGAGAGATTAATGAGGAGGCAGAATTTTTTTTAATGTCTGTTGAAGCTAAATATTGGAAGTCTTTCTCGTTGGGGCTGATAAATAAAATATTCTGAGATTTGTTATAATTTGTATTTTTCCTTTGAATAGTATAATGGAATGTGGTAAAATATATAAATATTGTTTGATTAAATGTTTGATTAAGCATGTTAATATGACCATTTTTATTCTATTGGTCGAGGACTATTTACTAATGTCGAGATGAGTTTGACTTTCGTTCTATTAACATTTGATGGCGTTCAGTGAATTTTGTAATTAAGAAAATCGCCAGTTAGTAATTAAATAAACTTCCCACTTGGCCCTAGTCCTATTTCTATTTTCGATCCGAAAGTAGGAATGATGCTCGAAGTTGAAATTTCAGGTCTTGGAGGGGAAAACGGTTTCCAAATTTGGGGAAGGATATAAAAAAGAAGGGCGTGACGTCGGGCCAGGGAAGTATTTTCTATTAACTTGTACAGTAATTTAAAATGGGAAATTCTACAGTGAATACGAGGATGGATCAATTTGAGAATTACCTCTTCAGAGATTTCTCATTCTTGGATGTAGACTGAAAATGGGACTGACGAAGAGTGGGAAAAGAATGGCTGAAACGTGTTTTTTGTTTACTGTAGTTATGTTATAATGTTTCAGACCAACAAAGACCCTAGGATCCACTCATGGCTGGTCTACCTAACTGTGTTCGTAATTGTGTATTGTGCATGTCCTCCGTGGTGGCGGAGGGGACCTACAATTTTACGTAACAAGGTCACCTTGCTATGTTTCGCTTAATTTAGTCACCATGATGAGTTTGGGCTTTTGTATAATTTTTGATGTTTTTGGATAAGGTTTAGTAGAAGATAGCACGCGGTATCTTGCGGTACCACTGATTAAACTCACTTTATCATTGGCTTTCCCTCTCGGCGTCCGAGTGGCTCCTAGGGGGAGGGGGGTTTCGCTCACCACCTTCTCCTCACTTCAATTAAGAGTCGCTCTCGTTCAGCGCGTAGGAAATAAAGGGAAGAATCGAACGAGGACCTCTGCTTACTCCACGCCATATTTTAACGCACGGCGTAGTTGTACGAAAAACAACAGATAGACTATCTATTGACTTTTTACCTTTTACTCGACCAAAATATCTCTTTTTCTCTTCTTGTCGAAAGCCAAAATTAACTTAATTATTATTCATATAAAGTTTAATTGTATCCACGCCCAATAATGGTTAATAATCAGGAATAAATTAAGCATTTTTTCCATTAATTAAATTAAATTAATAATTAAGCATTTCTACGTTAATTAAATCATTAATTAAAAATTATTTCTATTCTCAAGTTTAATTATTCATGATCTTATTATTAATTTTAATTAAAAAAAATAATTTGAATTGGAAATTAGTTACATTTAACTTTAAATTAAAGACGTGATAATGAATTTCAATTTTATAGAATTAATATACGATTTTATTTCTTATTTTGGATATGGTTTTAATGTATTAAAATTATAGTTTTATCGTATGCAGTTCATTTTATACAACAATTACGGAGCTAGAAATTAACAAAAAACCTAAGGTCCACTCTAGGTTAGCCCGACAAAACGGAAATTTGGTGAGAGGAAAAAAAAATGGCGAGGAAAAGTTGTTCCGAAACGAAATACAAAATCGCTGTAATTTGGGTATGAAGTAAAATGCCCGGAGGACGTTGTGGTCATGTCGAACACCGCTGCCCGTTAGATCAGCGAGGTTAAGCGACATTGAGTCTAGGTTGTAGTTGGATGGTTGATAGTCCTCCCCGTCCGAATGATGTAACGACGATGATATAATGTAGATGATTCGAATCCCACGTAAAGCTGTAGATTTCTTCTGTCACATGACCTTTTTTTATGCAGGAAGGAGGGGCCAAGGTCGAGTGCCCGTGATAACACCCCTCCCATAGAAGAAGAAGAAGCGAGCTTAAATCAAGGCTCATGGTTTTCGAGATGCCTAAACACTCTGCGTTTGAAAGATTAAATCAAGGTTCATGGTTTTCGAGATGCCTAAAAACATTGCGTTTGAAAGATTGGAGGTCATAGACAGGGGGAAAGATGGTTTGAGGAAGATTGTTCCAGAGTTGACAGGTTGAACCGGTTTACCGTTACGAAAGAGATTAAACACCCCTAAACATCATTATTAAATAAAATGCCCCGCAAACTAAAGCTAAATTTTACTTTTTCTTTTTAATTTAAAAGAATTTCACGCAGCTATGTCTAGAGCACTCCTCTTCCAAAAAAACTTTTATCCGCATTCATTGTTGTCTGGGGAACAGCACGAAACCCATTGTGTCGGGCCAGTTACAGTGGTTCTTTCGAAAAAAAAAACAACCTATTTTTATCGTAAAATCTCTTTCTATCTCTCCTTTTTTATGTAATCGATAATGTCATTGTTATTTTGCACCATTTTATGATAATCTTTCGATGCAGTGTAAATCCTATCTCGTTTTAATATACATTGTGTGTGTGTGTGTGTCCCATTTCAGTAAAGCATTTCAAATTTAGGATCAATGAAAGAAAGTCACCCGCAGCCTTCTTTAGTTAGCTTTATAAGGCTAACTAACGAAAATATAACGACCTAACCTAACCAATCGTCAAGGGCGTACAGTTGACCTAACGACTGGTTAGGTTAGGTCGTTATATTTTTGTTAGTTAGCCTTATAAAGCTAACTAAAGAAAGCTGGGAGTGGCTTTCTTTTATTGATCCCAAATTTATAACCCAACGCACCTTCATTAGTAGATTATTTAATTGTTTTGTTCAATTATATGTTTTAGCGGAAACGTATTTAATTCATGGCCATTCATCAGTAATTTAATTATATATTTCAAGTTAAATTAAGTTTTATAATTAAGTAAATATAAAAAAGGGGTTTTTCAATAAATTTGTAAAGGTGTTTTCAGTATTTTCAATCATTAATATTCATTTTGAATTTCCTATGATGCGTTTCTGTATTAAATTCTTCGAAAAGATTCCCACCACATGGTCAAAGTTGTCTTATTTGGGAACACACTAAGTATTCCCCACGATTACTTCTCGCGTGCCATCGTGGTTCGTAAATGGGAATTACGGACGTGTGAAGAGAGTTTCCTGATTTGAAGAACATAAAAGAGGGGAGGGGGTACAGTTGCAGGCCCGAGGAGTATTTCTATGAAAAGTCGAACAAAGTGAGGCATTCTACACTGGGAATGCGAGTGTATTGATTTGAGGATTGCCTTTTGAAATTCCCGTTATCCCATTAGTCATTTTTGGACGAACGCTGAAATGGGAATAATCAAGGCTGGAAAAGACCATTCCCGACATGATAATCTCTCATTACACGGACGGGGAAAGGAATCACGAATTCCTTTCAGTGACGGTATCGTCAGGAATTAAATTTCCGTTTCACCGTATAATGACTATGACGCGGTCAACATTTATCACTTGTCATGACCTTGCATGCCTTCACGTTCTGCGAAACCCGAATACCGGTGGAGTAGCTCATCCGGCACGTTCATAATACCCATGAACAGAGTTATCGGACAAGTATATACCCCAATTTCCATGCCCAAGACTCCTCCTCAATAATAATAATAATAAAGTTTAGGGTCGTTTATCCCCGTCATATGATTGAAGGGACTTACAACGTGTCGTGGGATCCGAACCACTGCCTCACCAACGATGACTCAGAGAAACACCTTAATCCCGAAATCTGAACTCCGAGACCAAACTCGAACCCAAAAACTTTATATTATTATCAACCAGGCGCTTTTACCGATAGACCAACCTAGCGAGCACTCATCTTTAATTCCTCCGAGACCCACTGTCTGGTTAAAATTCTTTCCTAGTTAATAAAAGAACCACGATTTTATTTTATTTTCTTTCTTATAAAAGATAATTAACAGTTAAATGCTTAATTTTCAGGTTAATCTTAATTTCTAAGTTTTTCTAAACGCGCGAAACCATTCAAATGATTTCACTTCAAAATCTTTTTAGTTAAATTATTTTTCTTAAAAATATTGGATCAGTCGAAAAAAAGTTCTGTTAAATGCTGGATCAACTTTCATATTTTATATAATTAAAAAAAAAAGGTCTTTTACGTGGAATTTATTTTTTTATTTAAGTACATTTTTAATAAAATACATTTGTGTTAAAATGCAATTAAATATGAATTAATTCAATACGCGCTCAGCTATTTAGTAGGGTTAACTGATATTATCTCTACAGTATATCCATCATGAATATGATTATTCATATTTATGAATATAACCTTGTTAATTTTATTTGTTGTTTTACATGATAATGCCTAATATATATATATAATATCAGGGGCGACGCCAGGCTTTTGTGGATACTCAGGCTCAAACCTTTGAAGCATATATATATATATATATATATATATATGAATAGAAACGACTTAAGTAATAAGGAGCGTCTCTGCACACGGGGAAGAGAAATAACGAATAAATGAAAAATGAGGCGAACCGCCCGGGAATCGAACCCAGGGCCTTCCAATTGCCGTAGTGTAATGGTAGCGCATCCAACCGGCAATTGGAAGGCCCTGGGTTCGATTCCCGGGCGGTTCGCCTCATTTTTCATTTATTCGTTATTTCTCTTCCCGTGTGCAGAGACGCTCCTTATTACTTACGTCGTTTCTATTCATTTATATACTGCGTGGTCATTGCAGTTAAATGCATATATATTATATATATATATTATATATATATATATATATATATATATATATATACTGTATAATTTGATACTTGTTTCACTGTGATGTGTATTATGCATGATAATTACAATACTGTATTTTTAACTGGCATAAATTTAGGAACTAAAACCTCGCCTTACCTTATTTAGTTATACATGACCTCCAATTTTCTTGGTTTTAATGCAAATTCTTCAATTACTTTGTCGTGCAACATTTTATTCTTCTCTAACGATATTACAATTTCTTTCTCTATGGCAATTCTTGCTAAACTAGACAGCCTTTCCTCTGACATGGTATTCCGTAGGTACGTCTTTATTCTGTTAAGCGTTGAAAAACTTCTTTCCGTTGACACACCGGTTACAGGATTGTCAAAAGAAGCCGAATTAATTTGATCGTTTCAGCAGAGCTGTGCGTACTAATTGATAAATATAGCGCCACTAACGCTAATGCAAATAAATTCTAGCGCCGCTAACGCTAATTTTGGCGCTAATTTTTATGAAATGTATAGCTAAGTACTATTTTTTAATAATAATAATGCATTTGGGTGCTCTTCCAATACGTGCTCTACCGTAAGATTTACATTCCAATATGTGCTAACTAACGAAAATATCACGACCTAACCTAACCAATCGTCAAGGGCGTACAATTGACCTAACGATTGGTTAGGTTAAGGTCGTGATATTTTCGTTAGTTAGCACATATTGGAATGTAAATTTTACGGTAGAGCACGTATTGGAAGAGCACCTGCATTTGTATATATTTGTGTGTTCGCTATTTGTTATTATCTTTTATAGTGTCAAATGGGAACAAAATTATATCTTTAAAATGATTATTGGGTGCTTTCCTGTTAACGGGAATACCCAACCGCCCGCCACCAAACTGTTTATGTATTTTTGCTCTCGTCATTTTCGTTTAAACTAACGAAAATATCACAACTTAACCTAACCAATCATCAAGGGCGTACAGTTGACCTAACCGGGCATTCAATTGACCTAACCGGGCATTGAATTAACCTGACAGGTTAATATAACGGAAAATGCCCGGTTAGGTCAACTGAATGCCCAGTTAGGTTAATTGAATGCCCGATTAGGTAAACTGTACGTCTTTGATAATTGGTTAGGTTAAGTTGTGATATTTTCGTTAGTTTAAACGAAAATGACGAGAGCAAAAATACATCATAAATAGTTTGGTAGTCCCGATAATACGTAAGTACCGAATTTATTAATCATTTAAATGAAATTAGTTAATATGTAAGCGATAAATAATCAGTTAGTAGGGGGCCAAAATGTCTTTGTCATCTAAAATCGCAGAAAAAACGTCGCTGCTTTCAGTACGTTGTCGCCACATGAATTCCGCAAGATACGAGTCCAGATGATGGCGGGCGGTCGGGTATTCCCGTTAACAGGAAAGCACCGATTATTGGGTATTCAAAAAAATTGCGTAATTTGATATTTAGGAGCTATTGAAGAATAGGGACCCCAGCCTTCTTTAGTTAGGCTTATAAGGCTAACTAACGAAAATATCACGACCTAACCTAACCAATCGTTAGGTTAACTGTACGCCCTTGACGATTGGTTAGGTTAGGTTAGGTCATGATATTTTCGTTAGTTAGCCTTATAAAGCTAACTAAAGAAGGCTGGGGTCCCTATTCTTCAATAGCTCCGATATTTATAATTAAACTTATTTATTGGAAAGACATTGTCCTCCTTTATATACTCAGTTCAGGAAACTGTTTATTATTATTATACGTACATTTTGCGTTCAGCATTTATGCACAAAAAGCAACGTAATATAGAGAATACCAGGGTGCTGGTTAAGTGTGGCGGTCTACCTACGATTGGTTAGGTTTAATCATGATATTTTCGTTAAAACTAACGAAAATATCATGACTAAACCTAACCAATCGTCAAGGGCGATTGACAATGGGATGTAAACAAACAATTAGTAAACAAGATAAGAAGCTATAATTAAAAGGTAGACCGCCGAATCGTAGGTAGACCGCACACTTAACCAGCACCGAATACCAGTCTAAGACTATTCATTTTAATTTATATTAACGCTTAGCGGTTAGCGTCTAACATTGCCTAAAAATGTAGCGGCGCTATCTGTTCCGCTAACTATTTTGAAAAATACGCCGCTAATGGATGCGTTAATAATTAACTAGCGTCGCTAATTAGCGCAGCTACGCACAGCTCTGTGTTTCAGATAAGGCTGTTGTAAGTCCAAGGTTAAGACAAAGCTTTAAAATTTCTTTTGCATGTTTGCACTGACAAAAATCGGTCCTCATAGATGTATTTCAATTCTGACGTTAAAGCTTTTACGTCAAATAGATTACTGTACTTATATTCAAGTGCTTCTATTAAGTTTTTGGGGAAATTTTCTTTATATACTGCAACATTAATGAATTCAACAGCTCAAAAAATGAGAACTCTTGAATGGGGTCACCTGAAGATCAGGGCCCCCAGCCTTCTTTAGTTAGCCTTATAAGGCTAACTAACGAAAATATCACGACTTAACCTAACCAGTCGTCAAGGGCGTACAGTTGACCTAACGATTGGTTAGGTTAAGTCGTGATATTTTAGTTAGTTAGCCTTATAAGACTAATTGACGAAAGCTGGAGGCCCTAATCTTCAGGTGATCCCCTAAATGCATTCAAATCGTTCCTTCAAGGCTGTTACAAAGGTATTAGAATGCTAAAGTAAATTTCTTTAAAGTCTGTCACTTTTCCTCTGAGTCTCTTAGTAGGGGGAGGAATGGTCGGACAACTTACTATGTCACATATCTTTTTAAGAATTTCATTATAACTTTTGTCATTGATTTTTTCCTTCCAGAAAACTAATAAAATCATTAATTTTCTTGATCACCTGAAGATCAAGGCCCCCAGCCTTCTTTAGTTAGCTTTATAAGACTAACTAACGAAAATATCACGACTTAACCAATCGTCAAGGGCGTACAGTTGACCTAACGATTGGTTAGGTTAGGTTGTGATATTTTCGTTAGTTAGCCTTATAAGGCTAACTAAAGAAGGCTGGGGGTCCTGATCTTCAGGTGATCCATTTTCTTTTTTGCAAATTCCATGTCCACTATCCTGCACTGCAAAACATCAAATAGTTTTTCAGCATTGCTAAGTAATTCTTCAAAGCAGCAAATATAAAACATAAATAAAAAGTCATCTAGTTTTGCGTAAAGGTTTTCAGCCTGGTTTAAACTATCTTCATCCACGAGATTTCATCATTCAAAATGTCGTACTACTTCACATGCAACGCGTAGACGTCACCACTTGACGTCATACCAATAGCTCTGTTTCGACGCAGATGTGACAAATTTTATATAAAATGAACACTTTCCATATGTTGTGTATTAAATTTCCTAAAATTTACTGTAATATGCAAACGTAGAATGTATAGAAATACCCAACTGCCAGTATGATATGCAAATATTGCTTTTAAATGTTTAGTAATTCAAGATAATAACATATATTTGGCACAGCAGCAAGTCGTCAGGCAAATATGAATTTGCTTGACTTCGAACATTAAAAACTTGGTTATTTGGTAGATACAAAGTAATAAATCAATTAAAATACTAATTAACTTTACGTATAGTGAATATCCAAATGACTTTATAACATTATAAATAAATCATAAGATTTACATCATAACATGTTTCAAAGAGAGACGTCAGGCTTAAAATTGTTTGCCTGACAAGACGTGGAATTGCGCATTTTTATGCGAGTTGTAAGGCTTTGTTATTTGAGAAGATGCATAATAATACAGTAATAATTAACTTTATGTACAGTCACAGTGCAAATAGCTATATAACCTTATTTATAAATCCTAACATGGTCATTATAACACGTTTTATAAAGATATCTGACTCAAAATTTTTAGCCACATATCTTCCCTCTCTTCCCGCGTCTCTCTCCCCACCCTCACTGGGGAAATGGGGTTTAGAATTCAGCGCTGTCCAACTTGCGGCCCGCGGAATGGACGTTTGCCAAATTTCATTTCTGAATTTTCTTCCCTATTTTGTCATTTCTAGTAGGGAAAACAACATTTAGCGGGTTCCTAAGTCGTATGAACCAACAGTGTATGATTATAGGCAACATCTTGGCCGCGCTTTATAGAAGTTGGACAGCACTGGTTTAGATGATAGATGGATGGATGGAAATTTTTAGCCTGACAATTTGACAAGAGATGGGATTGTGTATTGTTAGTTTTTTTAAGTCCCCGCAGGAGAAATAACAGGTCAGGCTCAGCCTAACCTGCCTGACCCCCCCCCCCGTCGCCACTGATATATATATATATATATATATATAATATAATATATATACCGTAGTGGTTAGCGTCGCTGACGATGAATCCATCGGCCCGGGATAGAGACCCGGTGACGGCAGGCGGCGCAGCAAAACCCAGCTGTTCATCCTTCCACACAATAAAAAAATTTGGGTTGACAAATAATGGGTACCCGGGGAGTCTAGTGGTTAAGACGCTGGGCTGCTGGTGGGGCGTGGTTCGGATTCTATGTTAAACTGTAGGTGTAAGGTGGAGTGACAAGCTTTACCTTCGTCAGAATGAACAGTTCGGCCGGAAGCAAAACCAAGCTTAACCAAGATTAAGGAATATACACGAGTATATATATGGCGTGCGGTGGGTACGTCTACAGGGTAAGCGGTATTGCGTGCGAGCACACGCGCTATATGCACATATTATATAATTATAGTAATTATAGTAGCTAATGATAAACTTCATAACTGGGTAGTGGGTATATACTGTAGACTATTCTGAAAAATACGGTATTGTCTTTAATATCTTTAATAAGATTTTTATTGGGGTAGGCGGTGCTTACCTAGCTTACCTTGAATGCACGCCATATATATATATATATATATATATATATATATAATATTGCAATTCTCACAAGCTTGGTGTAATTTTATTTATCACACTGCAAAATTTGGTCTTGAAATTGCAATCAAATATATTTTGTGAATGAACTTTTAGTTGAAATGATAAAATATCGTATGACCAGAGTCAAATCGTATTTAATGGTTTGACTTTGATGTTTAGAGCCAATTAACAGTTCATTTATTACGCAAAGAGATTTCAAAGTTTTTAGGCAAAATTATGAGAAAAAACATTTAAAATTGCAAATTATTTATTCTTTATGGAACTGCGTTCCTATTGATGTAAATATTCACTAATAATAAATTCAAATGAAATATTTCGAATCGATGAATTTTTAAAAGTTAACGTGTTAAATCGTGTTTATTGGTTAGATTTTTGTCTTCAGAGTCGGTTAACGTTTTTTTTATTATGTACACACACACACACACTTAAATAGTATATTTAACCCTTTCACGACGGGTTTCTGGAGCAAAATGTATACCGCGCAGACGGTAGTTTGGGGGCAAAAAAAAAATTTAAAATTTCAGTTTTTATGGCTTAAAATGTTGAATTACGATGTAAATTAATAAAAAAAAATTATCCTTTCGTTACTGCATGCGCGGGCGGAACTTACGTATGTCCCACAGACGGCGTTTCTTTTACGCCTATTCAAATGTGGGCGTGAAAATTAAGATCGTACGGCGTACGTACTGTAGTTAGTTTGTGGTGATCATTCCACAAACTAACTACAGTACGTACGCCGTACGTCGTACGTAGTTAGTTTGTGGTGATCATTCGTACGTCGTACGTAGTTAGTTTGTGGTGATCATTCGTACGTCGTACGTAGTTAGTTTGTGGTGATCATTCGTACGTCGTCGGGAATCGTTTGAAACGGTGCTAGGGACTATAAATGAGGAACTGTACTGTACAAGATTAAGCGTGCGAAAGTAAATAACAAACCCTTTAGGTTTACTTCTAGACTAGGGGATATTATAAAGCAGTGGTGGCGAACCTTTTTTGCTGGCGGGTCATTTTATGTTACTTTTGATTTAAAAAAAAAAAAAAATTGGGTCACATTAATTTATTTACTTACTATTTTTTGTGAGAAACTTGTTAAATTTTTGCTGCTAATGTTTTGATCCGAAGTTTATATTTAGTTGTCTTTAGTCTCACACATGCAGCACTTATATCTGTGCCAAGGCGATTCCTAGTGGTGGATTTGACGAAATTCATGAAGGAAAACAACTGTTCATATGAATAAGATGAACCAAACATTGTTTGCAGAGCTAATGCTAGCTTTTTCATTGACGCAAAAGAATTTGGTAAAGAGTTCCATTCTGCAAGAATAAGATTCTCTACTCTTTCTATTGATTGTTGTTCTCTGGTTACACCCAAAATTGACGACTCCAATTCCTTTTCTTGTAACTTCAGATTAGGATCAATAAATTTAGTCTTCCATACTGCACTTTCTTGGAAATCAACTAATTCCATTTCTAAATTACCAATGTCAAGCCATTGAAAAGCTGATAACTAAAGATCTTCAAATTGAATAGTATGGGGGAATTGGATGAATTGTAATGTTGCATCAATTTGTCGGAATTGTGAAAACCTCTCTGAAAGTGATTGTCTGGCATCTTTTATTATTGAAGAGTACTTTTTGAGCACGTCGGATTTGTTTTCTTCATTGTCTGCAAAATATTTTGAAGTCGAGAAGTGTTTCTGCAATAATGGAAAATATTTCAATTTTTCTTCTTCAGATCTTTTGAGAATTTTTTATTTTTTTTTCAAAAGCTTTAATATTTTCAAACATTGATGACACAACACAGCCGCGACCTTGCAACTTTTTATTTAAAGCATTGTAATGCAATGTGAAATCAGCGAAAAAATGTAAGTCATTCAATCAATTCATTCATGTCAGTCAGTTCTGGGTATTCATGTTCCTTTTTATTCAAAAAGTATCTTATTTCTTCTAACAGTTCAACAAAGCGATTCAAAACTTGACCACGACTTAACCATCTGACATTGTTATGCATGACTTACCCTGAAAATTGAGAGTCAACCTCATCTAATAGTTTGGTAAATTGACGTTTGTTAAGATCTTGAGCAACAATAAAATTGACAATCTTTGTCACAAGTGACATCACATTTTCAAGTGATTTTAAACTTTTTTTTTGGCCCAAAGAGCTTCTTGGTGTAAAATATAATGAAATATAACTAAAGGGTGTTTCACTTCTTGTTTAAGTAATTGAACAAATCCAACATTTTTTCCAATCATACTCAGAGCGCCATCAGTCGTCACAGATAAAATATTTCTGAAATTAATACCCATTTGGGTGACTTCCTTTTTCAATTCACTCATAATATCCTGTCCTGTGGTTTTCTCAGGCAGTGTCATCAATTTAATTAGCTCTTCCTTCATTATATTTTCGTAATAAAATCTTGCAATAACTGCTGGAAGGGCCTGTGATGTGACATCTGTACTTTCATCCAAACAAATTGAAAACATTCCAGCATTTGTCAAATCCAATAAAAGTTGATCAGATACATTTTTGTTCATGATAATTATTCTATCTTTGACCGTATTTCTGGCCATAGGCAACTCAATAATACCTTTAATTATTTGATCTTTATTCTGGAAATCTTCAAATAAATAATCTGAGCAGTTTATAAAAGTTTCTTTTAAATAATCACCATCAGAAAATGGTTTTCCGTGTTGAGCAGTGGTAGATGATAATTGAAAACTAGCTGCTGTAATATTGTTGTTTGGTTTAAAAATCCTTTTGAAAATAGCAGATTGTTGTTGCTGTTGGTTTAATTACCGCATAATAATTTCATTCCTTTCCTCATCTGACATTGAGCGCAAATTTTTGTGGTTACTTTCAAAATGTCGCTTATATTATAAAAGCGAGCAACAATGTCCACTTTGCAAATACAACAAAAAGCTTTATTTCGTTTAATAACATCATATTTCACAGTCCACTCTTCATGAAATAACCTTCCAGTTCCACTCCCTTCAGAACTAGTTTTTCGTTTTTTTTGTAGCCATTTTTTTTATGGGTGATAATTTCTACACTAATAATTTGCCACTCCCAAACTTAAGGACTTGAACTGCAAAACTGGGAAGGCGGATGACCGCGCGGCGCGCACCACGAGTCGGTTGTCATGCATCCACGCACGTTTTTAAACGTATACTATACGTTTCAATATACAGGGTGTCCCATAAGTCCGGCATCTTAGGAGAAATTCATATTTTTCTATTTCTACAAACCATAATTTATGCTCGGGATGCCAATTTCCCGTTCACCATTCTGTTCAGTGACGAGGCTGTGTTTTTATGGAAATGGTGAGGTAAATCGACAGAACACCCGCTACTGGTCTCAAAACAACCCTCACTGGTATACCTCTTCAAAGGAACAAGGTGCATCTCGGGTGATGGTATGGTGTGGCATTTGGAAGGATCGCATCATAGGCCCCCTCTTTTTCGATGAACATGTCACTGGAGGCACCTACCTACGTATGCTCAAGGAAGAAGCATTTCCCAGTGTCTTGAACGAAGAAGGAAATTTCCCAACATGGTTCCAGCAAGACGGCGCTCCTGCACATTACAGCACCCAAGTAAGGGAATACCTGTACCAACAATTCCCTGGTCATTGGATAGGACGTCGAGGGCCTGTGGAATGACCAGCTAGAAACCCGGATCTCACGCCACTAGATTTTTATCTCTGGGGCCACTTGAAAGCGCTGGTATACGCAGAGAAAATTAGGAGTGTTGAACATTTGCGGCAGCGCATTATTGGGGCATGTAACACCATTACTCCTGACATCATTCACCGTGTGCTTGCTGACTGGGTATCACGCGATCCAATTTTGGAATCCGCGTATGCGCAAGGATATAGACAAAATCGAAAGAGTTCAAAGACAAGCAACTAAGATGATTCCGTCGCTTAGGTTAAAGTCATATCGGTAACGTAAATAGAGATAGCTTTTTCGAAATAGCACAATGTAGTAGAACTAGAAATAACGGGTGGAAACTGACAAGCAGAAGGTTCGAGACAGCAGTTGCCAAAAACTTTTTTACGCATAGAATAGTAAATAGTTGGAATAGTTTGCGGTAAAAGTAGTTAGTAGCACGTCTATAAACATGTTTAAAAATCGATTAGATGCATATGTTGATAGATTAGGTATGGTTTAAGGTAGTAAAATTAAGGTTTTTGTGGTTCGGAACCCACATAAAATTGTAGGCCCCCTTCGCCACCACGGAGGACGTGCGCAGTACACAATTACAAACACGGTTAGGTAGACTAGTCATGAGTGGATCCTAGGGTCTTTGCTGGTCTCAAACATTATAGCATAGTAACATTATAACACTATCATTTTCTCACCATCTTTGGGATTCAAAAAGCTGTTGTCGGTGTTAACAAGTTATACCTGTAAAACCAAGCCGAGTTGCCACACGCAGGTACCTGATTACTTTATACAGCTGTATACATTATTTCCCCCCTCAGCGTCATTCCCATTTGCATTCGTGGTCCGCGAGTACGAATGCACAAAGTAAGCATTCTAGATTTCAGAAAGGAGTTTCCTGATTTGTGAAAAGGTAAAAATAAGGTGTGCTTTCAGAGTTTTTTAACCTCCATCGTAACGGCAAAGGCCATATGACAGAGGTGATCTACAACTTTACACGAGATCCGAACCACAGGTCACTACATCATCTGGACTCAAAGGACGGTCACCTGTCCAACTACGTCCCAGACCCAATGTCGTTTAACTTTGTTGATTGACGGAAAGCGGCGTTACGACATGGCCTCGACGCAGTGCAGGTAAAAAGAAGACTGTAACGCAATTGCGGGCCGAAAGGTATTTTCTATGAAAAATCTAACTTAAAAGTGAGGAATTCTTCACTGAAATTCGAATTGGATTAATTAAAGAATTGCCTTCTTTGGGATTTTCCCTCGCGGATTCCCCATTCTTGGGCGAAGAAGGAACTGGGAATACCAATTTTGCTACTGGGAAGAAATCACTCGCTGAGTTAGCTGAGGTTTCTTTTAGAATATGTTGGAGTCTTCTAGTGCATGAAACCCTTTTAAACGTGGGAGGAATATTAACAAATTGGGGTCATTCATGGTCCGTTTCATGTGAATGATTTGCCTTATAAAAAAAATCTTGTACGAGTATATAAAATCATGAATCTCTTCCTGTTGTAGTCATGAACAAACTGACGATGGAGAAATCGTGTATGACGAATGGCAGTTGTAGCGTGCTGCAACTGCTGCATAGTGTATGATAAGTAACTTCCTATTTTAAAATTCGTATAGCTTCCTCATTTCTTACTCAATTTTAATGAAACAAACTGTAAATTATTTAGTATTTATCGAAGTTTTCATTCACAAATATTCACATGCACTTTATACTTCCAAATATACTCCTGCATAATCGCAACATTTCCTTAGACCAGCTGTTCTGAACCTTTTTTCTTCTTCTGTACCCCTTGAACTCTTTCAAGGGATTTTCTGGATTTTCGAGAGGCATAGAGGATTTTTACTTTCTTTACGACCGTGTTACTCATGGCCAGGGCCGGATTAACCAATAGGCTGAAGTAGGCCTACCAGGCCACTTTTTCGGAACACATCCTGCACATGCCAGCAAAAAAACAAAAAAGTGTTTGAAACACCTTTTCGGGCGTTTTTTATTCACAATGGGCAATCCCTTCCCCTTTAATGTTTTATATAATCTTTTGAACCAAAGTATATCCAAAGGTTTTGTCTCACATGTACAGACTACAGTAGTAAATTTGTTCGTTTCATGAATTTTCTTGAACAATACTATGTTGTGAACGAGTGTTGTAGCTACCAATACTGAGTGTACATACCATAGGTTATTTTGTAGAATTACCAAACCTGAGTGTCTAGGCAGATGTTAGCGTGAGCCTAGACATGACAGGCCACTTTTACGATTAGCCTACCAGGCCTACTAGGGCTTAATCCGGCCCTGCTCGTGGCCTTTTGTTAATCGTATATAAAATTAAAAGGGTTATATTTTCAGTGCCACGTCGTAATCCCTAAGATTCCCTCGCGTACCCCAGGTTCAGAACCACTGCCTTAGACGAACAGATATGTTGTCCACTGCTGCTCGTAACATGCGTTCAGAATATTGTTGGGAACATGGTTAACTCTCTCCCCCAGTTCATCAAGATTTTCCTTCCTCCTTAGCCCAACCCACAGAAAGAAGTCACAAGATGTTAGGTCTGGGCTGCGAGCAGGCCATTCATGCGCACCACGTCTTCCAATCCATCGTCCTGGAAATTTGTCATGCAGCCATGCCCGCACATCTTTAGAAAAATGAGGAGATTCTCAATAAAACTTCAATAAATACTGAATAATTTACAGTTTTTTCTTTAAAATTGAGTAAGAAATAGAGAAGTTATACGAATTTTAAAATAGGGAATTGCTTATCATACATCCTGCACAACTCTCGTGAGATGTAGTCCGATACATCGGGCTTAAAGGAGCGGATCTTAGAGGCTTTGTTAGGCTGTGGCTTTCAGCGTGCAATGAAAGTTCAGTTGTTAACGCGACAACAATTTCCGACATTAGTTTCAGAAGTTATCTATTAATTATTCTTTGTATTTAATAAGATGTAAAGTCCGTTATCGTGGTTTGATAACGTACTTTTAACTAGTCCGTTGTATAATAATAGTTTGTTAGGCAATAAAGAGGAAAATATTATAAGCTGTTTAATATTTCTTCCTATATTTTATTGTATATCATTGCTACGTTATCAGAGTAATGGCAGTAAAATTACCCGCAAACGGTTCTGTTCTAAATAATTATGGAATAAAATTAACTCGAGAATTCTAAATAATATAATGGAATAAAGTTAATTTGAAAATTAATGACTAAAGCAGTATTTAATAATTGTATTTAAAAGAAGTAAATACAACTGGGTCATTGTTTATGTAATGATGCTTTTCTAGATTGGAAATTCATTTATTATTTACAAAATTAAAATTCCAATAAAATGCATTCAAACTCAGTGAAGTAGTTAAGATATTAAAATACTGTACCGGTATGTTGAATATTTTTATGTAGCCACTCTCACATCTGAGTTTGGGAGTCTCTCTCTCTCTCTCTCTCTCTCTCTCTCTCTCTCTCTCTCTCTCTCTCTCTCGGTGGACTGGGTGCATGTGAAGGGTGAGGGCATGGTCTGGAAAATCTGATTTCCTTTCTCAATTCCTGTTTCAACCCTTTTCCTGTAGAAGCATTTCATCACTTGCCAGCGTGATGGCTTTGCGCGTACATGGGTATAGACATGGAGAGTTTGTCTAATCCTTTTGGGGTTAGCCTGCAATGGGCCATGGGGTCTTCGTTGGCTCGATACCTAGGTAAAAAGAGCTGTAAATATATTTTATAAAATCAAAACATACAATATGTTCCAATTTTTTTGTGACGATCCCAAGTAGTTAATATTATGTTAGTTTATATTATAACCATGCTCTCTAGTGCACTGTTTCTATGTGTGTATGACGTCATTGTTGAGCTAGTTTATATATTTTCCTCTTTACTGTAAAATTTCCTTGGCTACTTTCCCAAGGTCAAGGGATTTTCTTCAACCTTTTTCCGTACCGGGGAGGGAACGGAGGGTGGGGAGAGAGCCTTATGCTCTTCTATCCAGCTTTCTACTACTGCTAGAATAATTAAAAACGGCACTAGTTTAATAATAGAAACCTCCCTGAGCGGACAGAAAGGTCTTTGAGGTTTCCATTTGCTTCATTATTTTATTCTAAACACACACACACACACACACACACACACATAAACAAGGTACGGACTATTTTAAATCCATATACAATACACTCCAAATAGAAACTTCTAAATTTAGAACTTATAATTTCTTTTTGAAGGCGCAGTCTAGGGGTTTTTCCTTCTTTTAAGTATCAAAGCTTCTTGTCAGATGATATAATAACTTCATTTAATGATACATAACTTCTTTAGATAGAAGAAAAATGGTCTTTAGAACTTCTTTTCGATTGATCTGAGACAATAGAAGATAATATTTCTTTGTATAGAAGGTTGCGAGATGTCCTTGTTTTCGGTGTATCTACAAAACTAATTAACCAAATATAATTTAACTTAACCTGACCTTAGTACTATCGAACTGAGAAGGGCGTGATAAGCGTTTCGTACAAAATTGAGGGCTCGAAGGTTGTTTTCTGTTAAGTTATTAAATAGCGAGGTATTCGCTAATCTAGCCTCACCTAACAACAATATATCTATTTTCCAACAGTAAAATTGCTTCAAGAATTTTTATATAACTTTTTCAATATTCCGAGGTACAGAAAGTGTTACCTCACAAAATAATTACTTCATTTTATCGACTCGCTTATGTCCAGCTCCCTACATTAAACACATACTCACACTTGGCTACTTTACGTATGGCTACTTGGCTACTTTTAGCATTTTCATATGTGGAGGACGACATTTAACGTGATCTAAGTCGTTAAACTTTTATACTATCGCTTCATTTATTATATTTAATGATTTTTAATAACAAAAGTAAATCTGAAGCGCTATGGCGACATCGCTAATTTCGCTACAAGCGCCTCTATCCTATAAAAATAGTCGCGATTTCGTAACGTAGCCAAAAATTCACACACACACACACACACACACACACACACTATATCTTTTTTCGTGCATTTTCATAATCTACTTCATATGTCAACATTTAATTTAAAAAAAAATTATTTCTTAAATATGTTCGTTTGATGTCGTTTCAAGACAGATATTTTGTCGTTTCAAAATAGATATTTTGAAATAATCTCCAAACTTATGAATAAATAAAAGACGAGAAGCAATTTCCGCCTTCCAATCTTTGACCTTCTTCAAAAATTCAATCTCGTTTCTAATTTTTTTTTTTGTTTGTTTGTTTCTATGAAGCATTTTTATAGTTTATAATGTAAATACCTTTATTATTTTCTTTAGATGTATAGCTTTGTATGTAAACCATACACATTACAAACATATACACACGTATATGTGTATATATATATATATATATATATATAAGCAAACAACCACAGGGAAAAAGGAAAAAAACACGAAATCCGAGCGCTTTCGTGATATATTCACATCTTCAAGGACAAGAAAGAAATTTCTTTCTTGTCCTTGAAGATGTGAATATCACGAAAGCGCTCGGATTTAGTGTTTCTTTTTCCCTGTGGTTGTTTGCTTATTAATAAGATCATGTGTTATTGTGTGATTTTACTGTATATATATATATATACAGGGTGGGCCGTAAGTTTCCATACATAAGAAAAATAAACATTTTTTTATGGACAACCATTTTTATTTATATAATATGCTCTACATGGTTGCCATTGTTTTGAAAACACATTTCAATACGTGTTCCCCACTGTTGATGAACACGCATTAGCACAGTTGACGTTATGCTTGTAATGGCGTTGGTGATACGTTCCTTTAGATGATTTATGTCTCGTATCTTTTCCTGATACACCATGGCCTTCAAGTGCCCCCAAAGAGAGAAATCAAGGGGGGTGAGATCTGGGGATCTGGGAGGCCACTCCACAGGACCACGCCGACCAATCCAAGCATCCGGAAACTGCTGATCCAAATAAAAACAAACGTTTAAATTTTCCTATGTATGGAAACTTACGGCCCACCCTGTACATATATATATATATATATATATGGGATTATGATGATGTTTGTTCGTTTTTACAAACCTAAACGGCTTTAGTAGTCTGCTTCCTGGGAGGGGTCCCTTAAACGGTTAAGATAATATGCACCAAACCTCCCAGTTTCCCCTCATAGTATTTCGGGGTGGTTTTGCTGCGCAAGACGCAACGGGCATTCTGGTTGTGTGTGTGTGTGTGTGTGTGTGTGTGTGTGTATATATAATATATATATATATATATATATATATATATATATAGTTACGATAGAAGTGTTCTTTGGGAATCATGTAGTCACTGAAGATGGCCCCTGAGTGAACCAAAACGTTTGGCCAATAAATGTTGAGAGTCGTATCTTGTCTTTATATTCCTATTATATATATATATATATATATATATATATATTTTTGTCGGAAATAATTTATTTTTTCTGCTTTCTTTTCTATAAATGAAGATTTTTAGTGAAAAATCTTGAAATGGAATGTTATTTAGTGAAAAGCCAAATATGATGTTCAAACACTTCCCAAAAAGGTTTCTGGAAGACCCCCCCCAAAAAAACCGGCTTGTTTTTAGTTTCCAAATTCAAGATTTTTTCACCACTATTTTTATAAAGGATTTTTTTTTCTTTTTTAAATTCGATAATCTCGAAAGATTTCTTTTGCCTTTTTTATCTATTCGAAAAGTAGACTGACATCCGTTTCTTTTCTCCATCGATAGAGCGACATGTCGAGGCGATGAGAGAGGCCTCTCCAGGAAGCACATTATTGAGTCTGTTCGAGCGTCTTTGGAAAGACTGCAATTGGAATACATCGATATTATCATCATTCACAGGTCGGATGACATGTGTCCCATGGAAGGTAAGACTAACGGATTTCTATATACGAATACATACCTATACTGCAGTCCAGTAGCCAGGATTTCCCAAGTGCAACTGTGCAAGGGGGAGTGGGGGAGGTCGAAACTGTAGAAAGGTGGACCGTTTGGTGCAACGACCTAGTCACTGCGGAGGGGGGTTTAGAGTATTTTAGAGTAGTCTAAAAAAATGCAAATGTTTATTTACTAAATATATTATAATATCACATCATTATAAGTTATAACTATGGTCACAAAAGTGGACTTTTCCTGTCAAAGGGGAATCGTTCGACCCCCTCCCCTCCCCACTGGCTATGGACCTGTATTGTGTATATATATACCCTTTGTCATACATACGAAGTCCTTTTGAGTGTGGAGGAAAGCCCAAAGAATTGCTGGTTTCCGTCCACTCCTTTTTTTATTTTTTTGGGGTGTGGGGGAAAGTACTGAATTCAGCGTATGTTTTCTTTTACTGAGATTATGCGAGGTTCTAAGGCATGGGTAGACAACCCAAGGTACGCTTGCCAAATGGTGGCACGCGAAGAGATTGTGTGTGGCACCCTAATTCATAAAAAAATAATACAAAAAGTATATTTATTAAAAAAAAAATCTTCATTGTGCTTAATCGCATCACATTCAGACTTTGATATAAAAACCCCTTTTCCTAAACGCAACGGGCGAAATGAATTTAACAACTTGCTGCTCACACTGTAACCATGGCAACTGTAAAGCCATTTTCGTACTTTTGATGTAATTTTTATAACTATTAATGTTTAGAATGTTTTTTATAATAACTAGTACAGTTCCCGCCGCTTCGCTGACGGTTAGACAGGCTAAACTACAAAAAAAGAACCCAGCCGTGAAAATTTTGAGCTTCACATTGTGTCAACATTTCTGAATCTGGTATCTCCCAAAACCTCCTCACCCCCATTCATACAACTTTGGGGCTAACCCCCTCCCCCATTACCCCCACCCATCCCATTACCCCACCCATCCCCGATTACCCCCACCCCCACCCTTCCCCCATTGCTAAACTACAGAAAAGAACACAGTCATGAAAATCTTGAGCTTCACATTGCCGCCCGTAATACAATTTCTGAATTTTTTTTACAATTTCTGAATTTTTTTCTCAATTTCTAAAAGTGTGACGGACGGACAGAGACGGACAGCTCTCTTATTATAATATAGATTTAAAAGTTAAAAATTGTATCGGTGTATAATTGACGACTAATACGTTATTACAGTATTAATATATCGTATTTACGTGTTATTATAAAGATAAACTATAAAGTAATCCTACTACACGCATTATAAATTTCTAATATTGTAACCTACATTTGAAAAAAAATAATGGTGGCACGCGCGGAGGGTCTTAAAGTTTGAATATTGAGAAGTGGCACTCAATTCAAAATCGTTGCCGATCCCTGTTCTAAGGAATTTGCCAGCTAAACAATATAAAATTGCTCGAAAAGGATGAGAGATGATGGATTTTCCATATATATATATATATATATATATATATATATATATATAAATATATATATATATATATATATATATATATATATTTATTATATAAAGTATATGTATATATGTATATATACTGTAGGTTGCTCAGAAATTAGAGACTGTTCCATTTAGACCCGAGAACATTTTATTAAATAGAAGGAATACTTACGCATGAAGTACTTCCTTTGTTTTTCGTACAATTTTCAATTTAATTAATTGTTTCCTACCGCTCCCCCCCCCCCCCCCCCCGCTCAGAAACGTCTACACTGTAAACAAGACAGTTCGGGTCGAAATACCTGTAACTTTAACAGTTCGAGTAATATAATCCTAAGATTAACCGTATAGATTCCTTATTTGATATAGGTTAAGAAAGGAAGGCCAGTAAGTTGCTGGTTAGTGTCTGTGCGGTCCGCAGTTGGGAACCTAATTCTGAGAGGAACCTTTCCTTAACTTATCTTGACCTCTAATAGGGAATAAAACTTTTTAAAATTTTCATTCGAAACGGAAATTTACTGTTTATCCTTGCATATAAACGTCGTCATTATAATAATGATGATGATGATAATGATGATGAAATGATGATAATAATAATAATAAAAGGTCACATTATCACAGATCCACGGTATATAATTATTAATTAGAAATAAATCCAGTAATACACAATGTCTTTTGAATTAGCTACAAACAATATTATTTTAAAATCTGAAAATGTTCTTTATTACTGGAATGAAGAAAGGACTTTTTAAAAATAGTTATGAGAAGTACATTATTCGTATTAGGTACAAATGGGATAAACTAATTCTTCTGTCGTAAAGGAATCATTCAAAAATCATGTCCTTTTCCGGGTGGTTTTCAAACCCGTCCCCCCACCCCTTTGTGGGCAATGACTTAAACCCTCCCTCCAAAACCATGTGGTCTTCTGATGTCACCCCACCCCTTCTTAATCTTACAGTATGTAAAATGTAAGGTGCCATATTAGATTTTGTATATTATTGAGTGGTAATGAGGTAAATGAACGATTAAAAGACATATCTTCTAAATAAACTGTATTAATTGTTTCTTTCTTTAATTCAAAATAATATCTTGACTAAAAAATTTAATTTTGAATGTTCAAAAAATTATTTATTGGAGCATACATTTATTGGAGTCTCAAACAACATCACTCTCAAAAAAGGCAAATGATTATCTCGTGAATGTTGGCATAGGACCTGAACAGCTTGAAGACATTGCAAATAAACTTCTCATGGAAAAGATAAGCACCATCAAAAGAAGGTATAACGAGAAAAGATCAGAAGAAAAGGAGAAGAACTGGGAAGAGCACAAGTTCAGCAAAGTATACAAAGAGGACGTGCTGAACAGAGCATACATAGAGAGGGATAAAACCGTGGAGTTCCTGGTAAGAGGGGCACTGAGATCAGAAGATGAACGGCTGGTGATGGCAGCACAAGACCAGGCACTACGGACGAACTGGTTCAAAAGGAATATTGAAAGCAGAAATGAAAGCGAGATGTGCAGATTGTGTTCAAAGAGCCCAGAGACTGTGAGTCACATACTATCGGGGTGTGAAATACTCCTGCACAGAGGAAACTACACAGACAACAGACACAATGCAATCTGCAAGCTAATCCACTTCAAGCTGTGTAAGAAATATGAAATAAGGCTAGAAACAGAAAAGCATTGGGAACATATTCCACAAGGAATAGAAGACAATGACAAAGTGCTGCTCCTATATGATCACGAGATACCAACTGACATCAGGATGCAGACCAGACATAGTTGTGAGAGAGGAGGAGGGAAATAAGTGCCTCTTGGTGGAAGTAGGAGTCCCAGCAGACTGGAATGTGGCGAACTATGAAAGGGAAAAGGTCTTAAAATACCAGACTCAAACACGAAATAAGGAGAATGCGGAATGTGGAACCTGAGATCATCCCAATAGTAGTGGGGGCAACAGGGGCAGTAAAGAAATTCACAGTAAAATTCCTAAACCAACTGCCCGTAAGTGTGACGTCTGGAGAAGTTGCAGGGGAGATATTACAATACAGCACCTCTATCTTACGCCTAGTACTAGGCTGTACCTAAAAATTCCTTAGGGTTAAGGTTTAACCCCGGAAGTAAAAAACACTCAATCTGGAGTAGAAGGGAAAAAAGAAAAAGAATGTTCGATACATACTAGCATATTGGATGCATAGTAGGGTTTCTCCTTATATGCAGATTTCTTCATCCCGGGAAATCCCGGGAATTCCCGGAAAAATGAAGCCAATTCCCGGGAAATCCAGGAAATGGTTGTATATTTAAGAGAACGGTAATTTTTTTTATTGTTCAGTGATAAAATACCCTTTTAGAATTGGGATAACCAATTACTTATGCCTACATGACCACTTTTGCATTGTAATACTTGAATTGAGTTTACCAATCAGTGGTAGCTATTTATTACTTATTAAACATAATATTTATCATGCGTACTCAGGAAATAAGAATGGTTTCATGTATTATGATGATTTAGTGAGTGACATTAGTATGCCTTTTTATTTTTGATGTAGAAAGAATACTGAAAATTATATCTTTCTCCACAATTTTTTTAAATCCATTTTTTCTTCTTTTTTGATTCAGAGTTTATTATAAAAGTAGCTAAACTGACTAAAATGAAGAAAAGGAGCGTTTTTATGTATTTTCTTCTCTAAAAATAGCCCATAAAATGAAAATAATTATTTAGCATATTTTTAGCATAAAATGGAAACAGGTTTAGCATAATTTTAAGCGATTTAGCATAATTTAGCAGCAGGTTTATTAACAATTTGGCTAAAAATTTCTGGAAACACTGCAAGAAAGTTGCCAGAACTATTTGACAAAAAGCAGCCCAGCTTTGTAAAAAAAAAAGTAGTAAAATTGAAATTCAATATCACAATTCAAAACAAATAATATTCAATTCAAAACATCATACGAAAGTCAACATTATCGTATTTATGCGATAATTATCGTACGTCTGGCAACGCTGTCTGTGGGTCAGTAAGAAGTTGCATGCAAGATGAGTTGCCTGCGATCGCTAGATAATATACTGAGACTCGGTTCCTTGTATTTTCCGCAGTGCTAGCGACATTCCCTCGGCCAGTTTTTGGCATAGATTGCTCTAAGTTGCTAATGCTAGTAGGTGTTCATTTAAGAAAGCAGAAAAGTAGAATAAGATGTGGTAAATATTATGTAGTTTTCTTTACTTCTACCCAAGAGCCTTCTAATAACAAAAGAAAAAAAACAAATAAATCAATAAAAATAAATTAACTCATTTTAAAATTCCGGGATTTCCGGCATATTTGTCCAATTCCCGGGATTTTCAAATCCAATAAAAACAGCCGGGATCCCGGGAAAGAAACCCTAAATTGCATACATATTAATTGGAGCATACAGTGTAGCGTATTTATATTTCTTCCTAAGGCTGTACTCTTTGGTCCTCTGTGATTATAGGGTTATAGGATATTTTAATGCTTAGTATTGGCCACGTGGTTAAACGTCAAGCCTCCCTCTCCCCCATGTGGCCCTTGGTGGTCAAATAAGGAACCCCCTCCCTCCCTTTAAGGACCATGTGGTTTTTGAATGGCCCCATTTAAGATATACACTCACACTCACTCCCCATCAGATACACAACATTTACAGTGATTTCAAAACAGGAAGACCGAAATTTATTTCCTGACGAAAGTCTTTATTCGAAAGTTATTTTAATAACAGTAAAAAGTCCTCATTTTCTTTCTTTTATTGAAAAGAAAAAATATATTTAAAAATGGCTTTTATTCTCACTAAAAGAAACTGTACACTTAATGTACACTGCTTGCGTGGTGTGTGTGTGTATATATATAATATATATATATATATATATATATATATATACGCGTAATTTCTCTTTCCATGTGTTCTCTGTCTGGGTTTTATTTCCACTTTCAAAACTTTTTCATAACTCAAAATATAATTAAGAGCACCACTTTTAAAAATCTTGAATTATTGTTGTAATTACAACCGTTCTAAAATAGAACCAAGACCCACTGTTATTAAAACCAATAAACTTACAAAGAATCGCTTCTGGTTTTATGTCATACGCGAGCCAGCTGCATATATATATAGTGGACCTAGTTTTAGCCGTTTAAGGTGATAATGATTTAATTGTATGCAACGATTGATTAAGGCAATGACTGATTGCTTTATAATGATAGGCTGGGTTAATAATAATTTATGATATAATACAGTATCACCGATTGGAATGAATTGGTTATTTGATTAGATCCACCATACTATTGGAAGTGACCGAAATGGCAGCGAGGGTCACCAGCTTGATTTACGCTCAAGCAAATTAATGTTAAGGTTATAAAAGACACCTTATGGGTTTTGTAGTTTATTATGAAAATAATCCGTTATTTTATTCACTGTGATATAACAAAGAATTGACAGTAATTAATTGGTAGTTTTACGTTATGCTTGTGACATAGACCTAAGTAACAAAATGAAATGTTAATAGCTTAATTGACACGTAATAAATGATGTACACGTTGATGGTATGTAATGGCATGCGACATGGAATATTGAATAGGCCTAGTTAATGATAAAGAATGCACGTGCGTTTGGTACATTGAATGGAAAAACATGACACTGATTAAGTAGGCTAAATGATTGCATGGATGCACATAGAATAATTGATGTGGCCTAATAATAATGGATTGAAATGCTTGCACAGTATCATTTATATATAAGAACATCATGTGATGTTAAATGATTACGTCAAGAGAATATTTAACACACAAATATGACTTGAACATAATGACGGATGATACGCGGAAATAACGGTATTGAAATGACACTTGAATTGGATGATAGGCCTACTGCGTTATTAACGGGAGTCAATGGACGCGTGATTACACACTTTGGGAGTATAGCCTACCGTTCGGCGGTAGGCTAATGTAGGTTTCAAGAGTACTTACGAATATGATGTACTTAGCTTAGGGCGATGTAAAAACTTGAAGGCGGGCTGAAGACGAACCTATTACGTAGATTCGAGCTGTCGTTGTCCGTTAAGCCTCTTGAGATGATGGCTGTAGGCTTCGTGGAGGCCTGAGGTGATGTTACTTCTCGAGGTGCAGGCTGGCCTTGTGATATTGCAGGCGTAGGCCTGTGGTGCGGAAGATATCTCGAGGAACGTGGAGAAACTTGAAGGCCGACCCGGCAAACCGCAGGCCCGAAGTGATTCCGGTTGGGCCTCGAAAGATTGCTTCTGCAGGTGGTCTGTAGATCTTTCGTGAAGACAAATTGTAGGCCCTGAAGAAAGTAGCGGCCGTGGCCCCCGGCCAGGGGGCCGGAAAGCGGTTGGTGGACGTTCGATGGTGAGCGTACGGGTGAGTGAGAGTGAGTATAAGTGGAAGCTCCTTTTATACCGTAGGCCTGTGACGTAGACTTCATTCTTAAGACGCTTTGTCCACGCGTCTTTTAGTTGTTAACGGTTTTCGTTCGCTCCCATTGGGGAAAAATAGACGCTCCATTGTTTGACTCTTGCCCACGTGTGTTCCAAACTGTTTTATGGTAGCGTGGAAAGAAAGTATGTCTGTCGATTTGTTAGTCTATTTCTTGTCGATACGCTACATATATATATATATATATATATATATATATATATATATATATATATATATCCCCGCAAGGTCGTTCTAAGCTCGTGCTCTTGAGTGCTCTTTGTGCTCGTTTGTACGTGCTTGTTCCAGGAGGTTTCACGTGCGCCCTCCCGGCCCTAGCACCCAAGGATGATGGGGCTCGACCTTGCAGGCCTTGTCATCCTTGGTCTTTTTCCACTTCGACTGTCCCCTCCACCCTTTCTTTTTCCTCTGTCTTTCCTCTCACTTTTTCTTTGTTTTTCTGCCGAGATATGCCCTTTTAAATAGAGGCGAATCATCAGTTCTTCCCGAACTTAAAATATATATATATATATATATATATATATATATATATATATATATATATTGTTTTATTTATATAATGCGAAGTCATTTACATATATTTATTTATGCAGAAATTGTTATTATTATTCTATATGCAGTTGTAACGATTCTCCCTTGGCCCCACCTTTCTGCAATAAAAAAAAAATTAGTCCTAATTGTAACGATTACGCCCTAACTCAATTACTTATATATTGTCGATTATAAAAAGATAATTGGGCGTTTAATTTCACAAAAAAATACACCCCCTCTTCTCCCCCAATCCTCCTACTCCCCACCCCTTTAAATGAATATTAAGAACGCGACCGCAACACGAAATTTAAAAAAAAAAAATGTCTATCCTCAATAATTATAAGAAGGGAAGAAAGTTTTATTTACTTTCTAAGCTCAATTTTTTGGTTTTATTTTAACGAGACCGTGAAAAGGGGGATTATACATAAAGGGGGAAGAAGTCATGGAAGGGAAGATTGAGGAAGAGGAGAGAGAGAGGGGAGTGGGAAGAAGAAAAAGAAGAAGAATGAGGGGAGAGTAGTGAGGAAAGAGAGGATTAAGAAGAGGCTTGGCCTCTTTTTCAGACAGTGACAAAAGGAAGAAATGAACCGAGGTGGCAGCTTTTTCCAGACAATAATTACTCTGTGTATACTGTATATATTAGAGTTTACCCCACATTGACGACTTTTGAGGAATTCCTCGCTAAAAATTTAATATCTCCTCATTAATGAACTAAGGAAGTGACAGACAAGTAGACAGACAGTTTCTGTCACTTTGAAAAAGTATTTTTAATTTTAATTAATAACTTGTTGCCAAGATAATGTGATAATTTTGTATCTTCTGAGCTATCTTAAGCCTTGAAACCAGGTTACAATGTATTAATAGTATCGAAATTTAAAATTTGATGGGTATTTAACCTTTATGTTTAACTGAATTAACTTATTTTCCGACTACCTCATTTACCGTCAAACTTAAAGCATGTACTACCACTGGCGATATAATAAGGATATACTTTCATAGTCTGGGGGAAACATAACCTTTATTTATATATATATATATATATATATAATGTGTGTGTTGTGTGTGTATATATATATATATGAAATGAAAATTAAATGAAAATAAAAAGGTTTATTGGCAGACTGTAGTCCATATGACAAATATTAATACACTGACAATATTACTGTATTATATATGCAAACTCACAGGGAAAAAGAAAAATGATTCCAAGGGTGACGAGGTGTACTTCTGAATACACGTAAGGCCTTGGAATCATTTTTCTTTTTCCCTGTGGATTGCATCATTCATTCATTTCACGTGTTTAATTGTGAAATTCATCCCGTATATATATATATATATATATATATATATATATATATATATATACAGGGTGGGCCGTAAGTTTCCATACATAGGAAAAATAAACATTTTTTATGGACAACCATTTTTATTTATATAATATGCTCTACATGGTTGCCATTGTTTTGAAAACACATTTCAATACGTGTTCCCCACTGTTGATGAACACGCATTAGCACAGTTGACGTTATGCTTGTAATGGCGTTGGTGATACGTTCCTTTAGATGATTTATGTCTCGTATCTTTTCCTGATACACCATGGCCTTCAAGTGCCCCCAAAGAGAGAAATCAAGGGGGGTGAGATCTGGGGATCTGGGAGGCCACTCCACAGGACCACGCCGACCAATCCAAGCATCCGGAAACTGCTGATCCAAATACCGACGCACGTGAAGACCATAATTTAAATTTTCCTATGTATGGAAACTTACGGCCCACCCTGTATAATATATATATATATATATATATATATATATATATATATATATAGTGCCCAATATTATAGGTGCCATGTGTATAGCCTAATTATGTAGGCTACCAATTATATTACTGCAAAATGTACAGTAATACAATAATGATTGTTAGCTCAATAAATGATACGCATTATGAGTTCTATGTGCAAACAAGCGGAATATCTACATACACGTTGAATTTCTGTAACGGTACTCGTGGATGAGGTATATGTAGCCCGAGAGTGTTTATAACCTCTGAGATAAAGATGCGAGCAGCGTGTCTGGGCCTATACGCGAGAGATGCTTTTTGGTGAGCGATTGCCGGAAGACCGACTTAAAACTTCAAATGTTAAATCTTGAGGAACATGAGACTTCGTTGATCCCATTATTTATGGCTGTCTTTCCTCTGGTTTGGTTACTTCAAAATTCCTTGGTGATGATCCTGGAGATTGCTAATGGTCACCCTTGGCGGTTCTTCTCTTGAAGTCTGTTTACTATATCGTGGGAGTGTTTTCATGAGGTTGATCTTTGTTTCAAGTGTTGGCGAGAAATGTTCAACATAAAATGCGTTTCTTGTAACCTGACACTGGTACCTAGACAACTTCTTCAGTATAGATTTCTGCTGGTAACGAGAATTTGTGGTGTCTACACTAAACTGTGATGAAACTAGTTTTGTTCCTTTTTACTTAGGAATTTCTTCAGACGTCTGGACTAGTGTTGAAAAATAATCGAAACTTTACAAACCGGTTTTTAATCGATCTGTTTTTTGAAAACCGGTTTTACCGGTTTTAACCGGTTATGACCGAAAAGTATAGTAATTTTTAAAAGCCACAATTGAAAGGTACTGACTTTAACTCTTAACAAGCATAGCTTATCGCCTATTTTTTGGTCAAAAGAATGCAAAAATGCAGCATCATATGTATGCATATGAATAAGAAAATGACAACTTTCACATATTTTATTTTAGCCAAAATAATACATTATTCAAACAATTTAGATTTGAAATAATTTTTTAAAATAAAACATCTATACTTAGAAAGAAATAAACTTCTTTTTGTAAAAAAAATTATAAAGAATAAAAATACAATTTATCTCTATTTTGGAAAAAACATTGAAATAAAATTTTTTAATAAAAAAAAAACTTTACCTAGAAAACAGAAAATTGACTCTTCGTGTAAGAAAAAATATATAAATTAATTTAGATTTTATCCCTATTTTGGAAATGACATCTTAAGAAACAAAGGGCATTAAGGGGGTTATACTGCGAATAGGGCTTTAGTCGACTGACTCTACACTACAGCCTACATGATGAGACAAACTGAAGAGCGAGTTGCAGATAGGCAAAAATTATACTGAAGAGCAGTTGCCAGTTTGTCACAATTTAACTTAATAGGTAATGTATTCGAATTATTTTTTGTGCGCTGTAGCGCGTAGCTGCACGTTCGCGCAAGTTTGAGGGAAATAAAAATCAATCGATAAAACCGGTTTTTTCTTTCGGTTTTCGATTTTTAGGGGAATTTTACAAACTGGTTGAAAACCGGTTTTTACAAACCGGTTTTCAACACTAGTCTGGACCTCGTTAAGAATGTTATACGGCAGGAAAAACTTCGTAAGGGTGAATTTTTATAGTTATTCGATACTCACTTGAGAAATGTATTAAAGTGTAAGTTTGAAGAGGAAATGTTATGAGCACCAGTATATATATTGAGTGACTTTGACTTTATGAAGGTTTGAACGACTGTTCAGCAACCCGCCTCACTTGCGGGATTAGTGGAGGAAAAAATTGCTGTCCGATCACCTCCTGCCCTCGTAGCCAGCCACGCATGGCTGGTCAGGGCTGCATAAGAACCTGTCCAGTTGGTTCTTCAAATTATTCAGGTTGGGTGCTGGAGGTTCCTGTTCTTTGGGCAGGACATTAAAAAGTTCTGGGCCTTGTATTCCGAGGATATTTTCCATTCTCTCTTTCATGCCCCCGCTCCTGTCGCACCGTAGCTGGACAGTACAAAATCTGCCTCTTTTCTCATTCTAGTGCGTTTCTATTTCGTTTCTAAGGTTAGGAACAAAACCCTCGAGTATTTTCCATATGTATATTATTGTATCCGCTCGCGTCTTCTAACCAGAGTAGAGTCTCAGGGATTGTAGTCGAGACCAGCAGTCTTCACCATTCGTTTCCTCTATCTTAGACGTAAAAGTCCTTTGTATGGCTTCTATATTTGCACTGTCTCGTTTTCTGTATGGGCTTGTGACTACTGAGCAATATTCAATATGGTAGGATTAGCCTCTTCATTAATTTTAGCATGATGTTTGCTTTCTGCTGCGGAAGCTCCTCCAGATGATTCCCATTATTTTTCTAGCTGTTGTAATTTTAATGCATTGCTCTCTGAATTCTGCATCCGACGACATTATTACTCCAAGATCTCTGATCGTAGGTTTTGTGTTCCCTGTTTAGCTTGCAGCGTTTTGTACCCTTTATTCTGTAGCACCTTGTTATTGACATATCTTAGAAGTTGGAATTTTCCTTTGTTGAACTCATATGTTGTCTTCTGCCTACTTGAATAATGTTTCAATGTAATTTGTAAATCATGATAGAATACTGTCATTAATATCTGTATCAATGTCCGTAATCATTATTATGAACGGTAAGGGAGCTAATACTGTACCTTGTGGGACAGATCTATATACGTTGAAGTTTCGCATATGCAAAATTTATCCCCGACCAGGATTCGAACTCGGGTCATCTGACTCTGAGACCCCAGGCGTTGACCATTTGGTTTTGACAACCTAGCGACATTTCCTCACTCGAGGAAACACGTAAGGCTTTCGCGTGCAGAGGTGTTTTACATGTTAACCCCTGCAGTCGACCCAATGAATATTTCCATTAGATGGAAATATAAAATAAAAATAAAATCTAAACTCTGAAAAAAAAATTTATATTATATAATATATATATATATATATATATAATCCCCCTCCCCGCGGGCGGTCTTTCTGGGGTGGATCGCCCGCGGGCTCCTGCCTCCATGTGGCGAGGGGGGTCAGCCGCGGCTGGGGGCCCTGCCGGGTCCCCGCCCGGGCGAAGTGGACTTTTAGCATACCCTGCTATCCTACAGCCCCCTCTTTCCTGTCTTCCTTGCCCCCTCTGTTTTTTCTGCTTTCTCTGTTCACTTCGCGCGCCCGGGCTGCCGGGGCTGGTCGCTGGGGGTCTCGCCCCCATGGCTGGGGCCGGACTAAGTTGGCTGGTAGGGTGCCCAGGCCTGGGACCCTGGGGGGCCTTGGTCTTTGCTGCCGGCGGGGGAGAACTCTCGACGCTGCAAGGGCCCCTTTGAAACGGGGGGTACCTACATGGGACGAGGCACCCATCCCCCGCCGGCGTGCGCTTGGGCCCCGGGTAATCGGTTTCCCCGCGGCCCCGGGCGCGAAACAACAAAAAATTTTCTATGAAACACTTACAACTAATGGACCTCGTTGACGACCCAGCTTGTGCATCTGACCTCCCTCTGACTACCTCTTTGGACCGTGGGTCTGGTAAGGGCAGTCGGCAGCCCTCGCCCACCCCGTCTGCTCTTCTTGCCGACACCTCCTCTCCCTCTCTTCCCCAGGCTCGTGGCGCCGCTGCCCGACCCCCGCCAGTAGCGGATGGACCTGCAGGGACCCCCCGACCCCTGGATCCCCCCATATTCCACGTCCGATAGGGACCCACCTGCTTTTTCGCCCTCAGGTGGGAGACCCCGCGGCCCGGTCGCCTCCCACTCCGGTCAGGCCTCATCGCCCCGGCCCCCTCGGCCCCTGGGGACGTGGGACCCGACGTCGCCGTCCGCCTTTCTCGTCTTCTCGCCCCCTCGAAGTTCCGGTGGTGTTTGGCCAGACGGCTTCACTCGGCCTTAGGACGATGGACAAGTTCCTCGTCCTCCGCCCCCTCCTCCAAGCCCCTCCCCACTAACCACGAACGCCTCTTTCGAGCGATCCATGGGAAGACGGGGACGGCGCGTTTGACCTTCGGCCTCAGAGGGATGGCTCCATTTTGATAAGGTCGCGTTCCTCAGCCGAACCTCCTCTCTGCTCGCTATCCCCGATGTCCTGGGCTGCGGGATTACGGTGACTCCCCACCCCCGCCTCAATCAGTGCCAGGGCACAATTTACGCTGCTCATCTTCTACCCATCCCGGTGGAAGACTCCAGATTGACCTCGCCTCCCAGGGTGTTGTGAGGGTGTACCGCTTTCCCGACAGATCGCGGTCCCCAACCGCCCCTTCTCCTCGCCTGCTCCTCACGTTCGACTCACTGGTGCCCCCCGTTTCGGTATTCTGGGGCTTTGGTGAGAGACGAGCGTGCGAATTCTCAGTACGACCATACGTGCCAGATCCTACGCGCTGTTTTCAGTGCAATAGGTTTGGCCACGTGAGCAGCTCCTGCCGTCAGCCGGCCCCGTTGTGTGTCCGCTGCGGCGGCCCTCCCCACCCCTTGCCCTGTACTGCTCCGCCTTCCTGCACCAACTGCCATGGACCACACCCTGCTTCATCCCGCTCTTGCCCGTCCTTCCTCTTGAGAGGGAGGTTTCGGGCCCTCTGTTCATCAGAGTTTCTCAGCGCTCGGGAGGCGCGGGACCGGTTGCGTGGCTGCGAGGCCCGGCGTGGTGCCTCGTACGCCGAGGCTCTCCGTTCCCGGACCCCGTCCTCACCGGCGGTTCCCAACGCGCCTCCACCCACCGTGTCCGCTACTCCCAGTCCATCCTCTGCCGCCCAGCGGACTCCTACCGCGGCTCCCCGTACTACCAGCGCGTCCCCACGTGCTCCCTCCGCGAAACGCCGATGCTTCGTCGGCAACCCCCCTGCCCCTTCTACGCCCTCTCCACCGGCGCCTTCGGCCACCCCCATTCCGGATCGTGACCCGCCGTCACCCATGCGGGCCGCACGACGGAGGGGTAGGGCCGCAAGCGCTGCGCCAGTGGTGACCCCGAAGGTTCGAAGCCATAAGCCCCGCATCACCTTCCTCTCCCAAACACAAACGCCCCCTTCGCCCTACCGCCCCGGTGTCCTCACCGTCCCCACTGCGCAACCGTTATGCACGCTCCCCCCTGGGGTCCCGACGGCCCTCGTGGTGGAAGCTGAGATACACCCCTCTCCGGCCCGGTCGATGGACCCACTGGAGGGGGAACTCGCCCGCCTGGTCGGCGTGGGGGGGACGTGCACGCCCCCGCGCTTGACCCGCCCCATCTCTCTCCTCGACCTGCCAATGCCTCTGGGTGAGGTATTATTTTCCACTCCCCCTCGTAGTCCTGCCTCCCCCGCACCTCCGGTGAAGGGAGGGGCATTCTGGATACCTCTCACATCCCCTTCTCTGCATCGCTCTCCCCGGACGTCCGGGAGACTCCTCTTCTGGAGGACTTGCCGGCGTCTGGTTCCACATCGCCCCCTCGTCGGGGTGACCCTCGCCTTCGCCTCGTTCGGCGTCCCTCGCTGAACTCCGGGGCTTTCCGATTCCCTCTTTAATCTCGGGCCGCCCAATCGGCCCACCCCCCCATAACCATCCTTTACGCTGACCTTCCTACCCCTCCCTATACCTCGCTCCTGCAGTGGAACATCCGCGGGCTCCTGGTAGGCCTCGAGAGTCTCTCCTCTCTCCTGGCCTGCAGATGTCCGGCGTGTTTCTGCCTTCAGGAGACGATTCTGGGATCCCGTTCCCTCCCTCGAGTGTCCGGTTACTGCGGGCTCCCTTCCCGCCTCTCGATGGGGCGGGGAGGGGGGGCGCCGCGGTCTTCGTGCACCGCTCCGTCCCTTTCCGCCCCCTCCCGCTCCGTACAGTCCTGCAAGCTGTGGCCGTGCGCCTTTCCTTGGGGCGCCAGCTCACGGTCTGCTCTCTTTACCTCTCCCCTAACGTACGCCCTCCACCCGATCTCTCCGTGACCTAATTCTTCAGCTTCCCCGCCCTTTTCTGATTCTCGGGGACTTCAACAGTCGGGACCCGGCCTGGGGGGACGTTTGCTCCACCTTTCTCTCCGGGACCCTTCTCTCCCTTATGGACGAGCTCGAGTTCACCTTTTTGAACGATGGCTCCCCAACCTGCCTTCACTCGGCCCACGACAGTTTCACCTGTATCGACCTTTCCCTGGTTTCCCTCGAAATCGTGACGGAGTTCACCTGGGAGGTCCTGCCGGATTCTTCCGGCAGTGACCATTTCCCAGTGTGTCTTACCCCGACCCGTCTCCTCCCCCCCACCTCTGTCCGCCCGCGCTGGCTGTTCGCCCGAGCAGACTGGGCCTCATACGCGAGGGGCACGGCGATCTCGCCATCAATTCCTGCCTTTCCCTCCGTCAATGAGGCCCTCGCCTTCCTCGAGAGTAAGATCCTCTCGGCTGCCGCCAGTTGCATCCCCCGTACCTCTGGCTCCCCCAGGCCGCGAAGCGTCCCATGGTGGACCCCAGAGTGCTCCCATGCCGTTCAGGAGCGGCGCCGTGCCGGCCGCCGCTTCTACCGGACCCGCCAGCTGGAGCACAAGATAGAGTTTCAGCGCCTGAAGGCAGTGGCCCGTCGGGTCCTGAAACTGGCCCGGCGTACCTCCTGGCGGAGTTACGTGTCCGGGATCTCCTCCTCGACTGCCCCCTCGACTGTTTGGCGCAAGGTGCGTAGCTTTGAGGGGACCCGTGTCCCCCTCGACCCCCGGTGCTTCGGGTCGGGGACGACGAGTTCGTGTCCGATCCGGAGGCCGTCGCGAACGCACTCGCGGCGCACTTTGCAGCCATCTCCAGTTCCGATTCCCCCCACTCCCACCGCGACCCACCGGAATTTCCACCTCATAGGGATGACCCCTATAATCACCTCTTCCACATGACAGAGCTTCGGAGGCCCTCCGCCCCCGACGCCCTCCGCCCCCGGCCCCGATAATATCCCTATGACTTGTTACGGCATCTCCACCCCTCTGCTCTCAGCTTTCTACTGGACCTCTATAACCGGATTTGGTTGGAGGGTTCATTTCCGGACCGATGGCGTGAGTCCATCGTCGTCCCCATCCCGAAGCCCGATAAAGACCCCTCACTCCCGTCGAACTATCGCCCCATTTCCCTAACATGCTGTGCCTGCAAGGTGATGGAGGCGATGGTCGCCTCGCGGCTGTCCTTTACCTTGGAGGCGAGTGACCAGTACCCTGCTACCCAGGCTGGTTTCCGGCGCTTCCGGTCTACCACCGACCCCCTCCTTCTCCTTAGCCATGACGTGCAGGAGGCTTTCTCCCGGCGTCAATTTGTACTCGCCGTCTTTTTCGACCTCCAGAAGGCCTACGATACTACTCGGCGGAGCGCGGTCTTCGACTGCTTACGCTCCCTGGGTTTCGTAGGCTTTCTCCCTTCCTTTATTTATAACTTCTTGTCCGCCCGTTCTTTCCGCGTCCGCATCGGTTCTGCCCTCTCTGACCGCTTTCCGTTGGAGGAGGGTGTCCCTCAGGGTAGTGTCCTTAGCGTCTTTGTTTCTCACTCGTGATGAACACAGTCGCTACGGTCCTGCCTACATCCGTTCGTAGCTCCCTCTATGCCGATGACCTGGCTATCTATTGCTCTGGCCGCCTCCCATCTTTGGCTGAACGTCGGCTCCAGCTAGCCATCAACGCGGTGGTTCGCTGGGCGTCCTCGATTGGCTATGCTTTCTCACCCTCTAAGTCTTCCAGTATGCTTTTCCGTCCTCGGCGCCTCCGTCTGTCGCATACCTTCGCCCTTACCCTTGCCGGCACTCCTCTTCCCCTCGTCCCATCCGTTAGATTCCTGGGTATGACCCTCGACGGATTTTTCGGTTGGGTTCCACACCTTAGGCGGTTGCGGCAAACATCTCGCCGCACCCTCCCTTCTGGGTCATCTGTCCCACACGACCTGGGGGGCGGACAGGCGTACTCTGCTGCGCCTGTATGCCTCCCTGGTGCAATCCCGTGTCGACTACGGCTGTGTGGTCTACAGCTCCGCCTCCTCTCCGGCACTCCGTATGCTGGATCCTCTTCTCCACCGTGGCCTTCGCCTGGCGTCGGTGCCTTCCGCTCGTCCCCTGTCGCTAGTCTTCAGGTGGACTGTGGACACCCCCCCTGTCCCTTCGCCGGGGCCTTCTCATGGCGAAGTGTTACCTTCGCATCTGCCGCCTTCCGATGTCCCTACTCTTCTCCGCGATCTCCCAGGCGCTACCCCGGCCTGACACGTGGCATTTCGCTGCCTCTCTGGCCGAGATTTTTCTTGTCCCTGGGGATCCCCCCACCCTCTATTCTGCCGTTCTCCTTCGATCTGTCGCCCCCCTGGCGGACCACCCCTATCTGCCGTTGCCAGGCGCTCCGTGGCCTGCGTAAGGAGTCTCTTCCTGCCGTCCTCCGGTCTTCTTTTCTGGCCCATCTTTCCGTCCATTCGGACGACGTTCCCGTCTACACCGACGGCTCGCGCTCCCCTGCAGGTGTCGCGGCCGCCGTCTTCTCTCCGTCATTGTCACCTACCTCCCGGGGTATCCCCCTGGTTCAGGCCTCCATCTTTTCCGCGGAGCTCTTTGCCCTTCTGGAAGCCCTCCGTCTGGTATCGGGTTGTTCGCGGTCTTCCTGTACCATTTTTTCGGACTCGCTGAGCGCCCTTCAGGCGCTCGAGCGCTATGATTCCCCGGACACCCTCGTACGCCTTATTCAACAGGAGTACCATGTCCTGCACACCGTTCACCGGATCCGGGTCACCTTCTGCTGGGTTCCCGCCCATGTTGGTGTTTCCGGTAATGAGGCGGCGGACCGCATAGCCCGGTCCGCCGCCTCGCTGCCTCCCCTCCCCCGCCCGCTCCCCTTCTCAGACTATGTGCAGGTCTTTCGTTCCTTTTACGACCGCATGTGGCAACAGTCCTGGGACGATGCCACCGGAAATAAACTCTGGTCCATCCGCCCCCGTCTGTCATATTGGGTGTCCTCTTTCCACCGCTCCAGACACAAAGAGGTCGTCCTTGCGCGGCTTCGCATCGGCCATACGCGCCTCACGCACGGCTATCTGATGTTCCGGCAGGAGGCTCCTCGTTGCGCCTCCTGCCAGTCGCTCCTCACAGTCTCTCTCATCCTTGTGGAATGCCCCACCCTGTCGTCAGTACGTCGTCGCGCCTTCCCGGTCCTTTCTGATTTCCCCCTCCCCGAACGTTTGCGCCTTATGCTCGCTGAGAGCCCTCTCTTTTCGCTTGACCGTCTTTTCCTCTTCCTCTCCCAATCTCGCATCCTATCTGAGCTTTAGGCGACTTCTCACCTGTAATCCGCTGTTCTCCCTTTTCTAGTGCCTTTTCTCCGTCTCCGTTTCTCTTTCTCGTATTCCGCCTCGCCATGATATCCGCTACCATATAGCGGGAAGTGGCGGTAAACGCCCCAATACAAAAAAAAAAAAAAAAAAAATATATATATATATAATGATGAAAATAACCACGAAGGAAAAAGGAAACACAGAATGGTGCTCAAGCGCTTTCGTCTAATGACATCCTCAGGAACACTGGAATAAATAACGAGTTCGAGACTATATATAGGTCACAAAAAAAATAAAATAAAAAATAAAAATTGTAGGAGGAGCATATAAATTTATAAGGAAAAGCTACCAGAGTTTTAACACTTTGCCCCTCTTGTCTAAATCCGTTCTAAACGAATTCAAAACAGCAGGATCAAGCGAAAAAAAAGTCCTGGCTAATATTGAAATTATTTGTAAATTGAATAATGGCAGACTCAAGAATATTTCTATTAACAATGTTGCTTGAGTGAAAGAAAAGTGAAACATTATTTCAATCAATACAGTGGGATAACTCTGACAAATGGACGAAAAGGGCACTGGACGACTGTCCCGTTCTAACGGAATATTGATGCTGTTTTACACGTGTGTGCAAATCCTTTCCCGTCTGTCCAATGTAAAAGGAATCATATTGTTTACAACCAATTTTATAGATAATGCCTGAATTATTGGTAGGGTTATTTTTACTATATTTTTCACAATATTGTCATATGAAAATACTACATTAATATTCAAAGGTTTAAGTACATTAGCAATGCCTAAAAAGCCTGGGAAAAATGGAAGTACTAAAATATTCTTCGACAAAGTACGAGGGTTATTATTCACACGATAGAAAGTTCGTTTTGCCTTCTTAAGACAAGATTCCAAAAAAGCAGGTGGGTAACACAAATCGCTTTCAATACTGTTGATTTTTTCTAATTCGGCATCCATGTATTCCGGACTGGCGATCCTAAGAGCGCGGAGAAACATTGAAGAAAATATGGTTTTCTTGATGGTGGTGTTATGCGGAATTAAGTCCTTTTCACGTCCACTTCGCCTTCTCTTCCCTACCTTTACGGTCTTATTAAAACCTACAAACCTGGCAACCTCTGCGCCCTTTTATTAGCTCTGTGGGTTCTATTACCTATAAACTCTCCAAATGCCTTGTCAAAGTATTGTCCCCCATTCCCAGAACTATCTCTGATTCACATGTAAAAAATTCCATGGATCTTACTGAAAAACTGAATAATATACGCACTGAAACCAACGATAGATTGATCAGTTTTGACGTTTGTTCATTGTTTACAAAAGTGCCGATTGACGATATGCTTTGATTTTCTCTCCAGAGAATTACATAAGTATTAGTGGTGGACCGGATATCCGCATCCGCATCATTTTAACATCCGCATCCGCACTTCTGACTGCGGATGTTATGCGGATATTACCTCTAATAAATTATGCAATTTACAATTAAATTAGCTTATAAAGTAGCTTATAAGGCCCAGTCATGCACATTTCATGTAGAGTATTAATTATAATTATTATTAATGAACAAACAAATATATAAACCTCAAAATCTAAATACCTGGTAACACACAAAATTGAATGAAACTCGTTTCATTGAATTTTCTGTGGCTGAAACACTTGAGAAAGTTATTATTTTTATCATAATGAAAACATTAATATTAATTTTAATTCTTATGCATTGCCTGCCATAATGGTAATATCACGAAATTTGAAAAAATTATGTCATATATTCAAATGACAATATTGTGAAAAATATCATGGTAAAAAAATAGCCCTACCAATAATTCAGGCATTATACTGTATATAAAATTGGTTGTAAACAATGTGATTCCTTTTACATTGGACAGACGGGAAAGGATTTGCACAAGCGTGTAAAACAGCATCAATATTCCGTTAGAACGGGACAGTCGTCCAGTGCCCTTTTCGTCCATTTGTCAGAGTTATCCCACTGTAATGATTGAAATAATGTTTCACATTTCTTTCACTCAAGCAACATTGTTAATAGAAATATTCTTGAGTCTGCCATTATTCAATTTACAAATAATTTCAATATTAGCCAGGGCTTTTTTCCGCTTGATCCTGTTGTTTTGAATTCGTTCCTTCAGAACGGATTTAGACAAGAGGGGCAAAGTGCTAAAACTCTGGTAACTTTTCTTTATAAATTTGTATGCTCCTCCTACGATTTTTATTTTTAGATTTTTTTTATTTTTTGTGACATATATAGTCTCGAACTTGTTATTTATTTCAGTGTTCCTGAGGATGTCATTAGACGAAAGCGCTTGAGCACCGGTTTCCTTTTTCCTTCGTGGTTATTTTCATCATAAATATTATTCACGTTATTTTCGTGAAATAATTTTCATATATATATAAATATATTTTTTAAATAAAGGCAAAGGGGGGGGGGGAGAAAACAGTGCAATGAATTAGATCCTCAAAAAGAACACGAACAAAACCGAGTGAAAGAAAGGAGTGAATATTGTGGCATTTCTTTTTCCACGTATCAATCTCCTGTTGTACCACTTAAATAATTGCCTTTCTTTCAGTCCTACGATTCATTATTATATATATATATATATATATATATAGTGAGGATCGGGAAGTAAGTTTACAAGGCTCGTTTTGCCCGGTTGGTGGCGCTGTGATCGATAGTTGAATAATAGGCAGATTCGCAATCGCGAGATTGGTATCCTGATCGCTCTGTGATGTGTGTTGCGCATTCGTGATGCGCAGTGAGGGTTAGATAATGGAGAAACCAATAAAAACGTGTTTTTTGCGACGAAGTTCGGAGTGTAATCCGTTTTTATGGGCATGGTACGTGTCAATGATCGAATTTCGACGCCAAATTGCTGATGCTAACGGCGACGACGTCACGCCCCGACAGCAATTGTCGGCATGGTGCAGACAGTTCAGTAATAGTCGTACAGGTAGAGCTAGTGTAAATTACACTAGTCGGCCGACCACTCCCAAGACCGAAAACATACACTTAGAAGGATGAAGCTACGAGGACAAACGAATCATTACTATCCGTGGGGTCTTGAAGAAACACCTCGGCACTTATCATTTCCACACGTATGACAAGGTCAAAGCAGAAATTTTTCCAGATTTACAGTTCTGAAGCTATTTTCCTATCACCCCTTATATATATTATATATATATATATATATATATATATATATATATACAGGGTGTACATAAAGTCAGGATCTATTTTTGTGAAGCACTTGGAAATTATATGGAATTCAATCATAAAATGATAAAGTGGTAACATTTATTAAATAATTAAGAGTAGGATTCGACGTGACGCCCATCAGTATCCCTGCACAGCTCAAATCGTTCCGCAGCATTTCTAAACACATTCTGGAGCATTTGCGGGGTTATATTACCTGCAGCAGTTCGTATACTTGTACGTAAGTTTTCAAGACTCGTAATCTTCGTCTGATAGACGTGCGATTTGATAAAGCCCCATGCAAAGAAATCTAAAGGGGTTAAATCTGGTGATCTCGCTGGCCAAGGTCTTTGGTTGCTTCCGCGTCCGATCCAGCGATTTGGAAAACGTCCATTTAGATAATCCTGAACAATTTTGCCATAGTGACAAGGAGCACCATCATGTTGATAGACGACGGTACTAACAATCCTATCCCCGTCGTCTATCAACATGATGGTGCTCCTTGTCACTATGCCAAAATTGTTCAGGATTATCTAAATGGACGTTTTCCAAATCGCTGGATCGGACGCGGAAGCAACCAAAGACCTTGGCCAGCGAGATCACCAGATTTAACCCCTTTAGATTTATTTGCATGGGGCTTTATCAAATCGCACGTCTATCAGACGAAGATTACGAGTCTTGAAAACTTACGTACACGTATACGAACTGCTGCAGATTACATAACCCGCAAATGCTCCAGAATGTGTTTAGAAATGCAAAGGAACTATTTGAGATGTGCAGGGATACAGAGCCACATTAAACTTTGATCTACCCGTAACTCGATACAGTTTTTCCAGTGTACCTAACTCTGCGAGGCGGTCTTGGGAGAAGCCAGGAGATTAATGGCTACATGGTCTAAATCAGTGGCTAGATGGTCCAAACCTACGTGGGAGGGATATCATTTACTTTTAGCTTCTTATAATCTATTTTTCTGTGATGAGTCATCCACGCATTATGACGTCATCTGTTTTATCTATCCCACCACCAGAAGCAGCAGCAAATCTCGCTTAGGTAATACTAGGCGAGATTTGCTTCTGGGGAAATAAACTTTACTTGTTTTATTTCTTTATTGTTTTATACCATACAGCTTAACATAAAATACAATTCGATTAACATATGTAAATGCATACTCATTTTTTGAGATCCGTCAGGTGTATATTTACCAACATAAATACGACCTAATGGTTTAGTTAAATCATTCGTTGATATCTTAATTAAAGTATTAGGGAATTGGGCAGTAACTTGTTCACCTAATTCACACACCTGCTTAAGTCTACGATACATTCTAAACTCTTTAAAAGGTGAGTACCACTTCGTTCTTGGATGATGCATTACTTGCTCTGCACTATGGGTGGAGTCAAGATTAGGTTCAAACAAAACACAATGTGGAACAATTAAATATGGAGATGGAGATGGAGATATCACTACATTAGGTCCCTCTATCCTTTCCCTACCCTCCTTCTTACGACTAAATGAATCTTCATAATTAATAACATATCCAGACATATTCAATTCTGGAATACTATGGAATGATACACCTGTTACTTGATAATAATTAAATTTTAAAATGGTAGATTTAGCCTCATTAGTTAAAAGATCCAAACACAAGGTATAATATCCATCTGCATTAACATCAAAAGTATTTTTAGACAAAAAAACAAATTTCATTGAAGCTTTAAATATCTTCTCCTTTGAACGCCTTCTAAAAATCTTTCGAGGAAAAGTCAGAACAAACTTCTTTCTTCGATTATGATGACGAAAGTAACCACGACGATACATCTTGAACAGTAATTAATACACGTCAATCCGAAGCAATTGCAATGAAGAGAATGAAGTTTAAACAATTTGTGGGTCTATTTATAGATTCTGTTTACGTCATGTTATGACAAGAATCCTATCCCCTTAGAATCCACTAGATGGAACCCTTGTCACTATGCCAAAATTGTTCAGGATTATCTAAAATCTAAATGGACGTTTTCCAAATCGCTGGATCGGACGCGGAAGCAACCAAAGACCTTGGCCAGCGAGATCACCAGATTTAACCCCTTTAGATTTCTTTGCATGGGGCTTTATCAAATCGCACGTCTATCAGACGAAGACTACGAGTCTTGAAAACTTACGTACACGTATACGAACTGCTGCAGATAACATAACCCCGCAAATGCTCCAGAATGTGTTTAGAAATGCTGCGGAACGATTTGAGCTGTGCAGGGATACTGATGGGCGTCACGTCGAATCCTACTCTTAATTATTTAATAAATGTTACCACTTTATCATTTTATGATTGAATTCCATATAATTTCCAAGTGCTTCACAAAAATAGATCCTGACTATATGTACACCCTGTGTATTATATATATATATAAGGTGGTCAACTTAATAGAAAGACTGTACACTGGAACGCAGGCACCAGTAAAGAAAAGATAAATCACAACAGCGCCCTTTACAACGGAGCGGGGAGTTATACAGGGATGCCCTCTCTCACCTCACTTATTTAACTTATTTCTGGAAATGGTGATGAAAATAGCCTTGGACGATTTCGATGGAGGAGTTAGGATTGGGGGAGAAAAGATTGCCAACTTGAAATCCGCGGATAATATTGTACTGATTGGAAAAACAAGAAGAAGAGGCGAGAAGACTACTGGAGTTGGTAGAAGAAACTTGTAGTAAATATAAATTACACATCAGTACAAATAAAACAAAGGTAATGAAGATTGGAAGAGCAGAAGTAGGACACATCAATGAACAAATTGAAAAACATTTGGAATGACAATACTGTGTCATCAGAACTTAAGACCGGCATCCTGTTAACCGGTTAACTGGTTAAATGAAAATTTTAACAGGCTCCCAGCCCTGATATATATGTGTATATATATCACTATTATATCAGGGACATTTTATTTGTAGGACACATTAGAATCTGTGATACCACAAGTACATTTTGGCTATACCCTGAACTAAAAGTGCCCGATGCCCAAACATTTTTAAGCCGATCGTAAAGCAAAACTGGACATTTCCCAAAAATTGCAGTAACTATACAAAATAACCATAGAAAAGTCAACGCAAATGCCCACACCAATTCATAATTCATAACTAATTATTGCAATTTCGTCCTTCCTTACAATTTAGTATAGTAAAAATAATGGCAGGGTGGAAGGCAGTTCAATACTGGCAGGACAAGATTTAACCCCTTCACTCCTTCGCGCAAAATATGTAATAAGTTACACTAGTTGCTATGACGTACTAGGTAGGTTCGTCAAAGGACGAGAGTTAAGAGTAGTGGGCTTTTTCCGTTCTACCCCAGCAACAAAAAATGAAATTATATATTATTTTCTACTGTAGTTTTACTTGCTGAATTCAATAATATATATCTTATTTTGGAGAAATTAATAACAAAAGAGTTATAGTCCGTTTATTTTATTTAAAAGTAGAGATTGCATTTAAGATTTCAATAAAAATGTCCTTTCCTTTTTGTCTTCTCCTCCACAGAAATTCACATAAATAAGAATCTATCATATTTCTAGATGTTCCCCAATGTCTCTCGTTCCTTTGTTTAGCTAAATCAACTGTACGCCCTTGACGATTGGTTAGGTTAGGTCGTGATATTTTCGTTAGTTAGCCTTATAAGGTTAACTAAAGAAGGATGGGGTAGAACGTTATTTCCTTAACTATGTTTATGAAATTCCATTTATCATCCATAACAATATCTACAAAAGAGAGAAAAAAATTAATAATTATAACCATAACTAATTAAAGCACGAATACTTTCTCCAAAATAAAATATATATTATTGAATTCAGCAAGTAAAACTACACTAGAAATTGTTGCTGGGGTAGAACGGAAAAGATCCGAGTAGTGTAGCTCAGTTCCCCCAAAAAGGTTGGACACCCTTCCTCTAACCTAAGTGTTTCAAAATAAATGAAAGTAATAGGCCTATTTAAAAAAAAAAAAAAAAAAAAAAATTTGTAAACCAGACATTTTTCAGATAACTTTGTTTAACTTATATCTAAATTTACTTTTATAAACGTTGAGTATTTATGGATCGATTAGGGCCTAAGTTTAAAGTATGTTTTAAGGAAGGAAACTAATTTTATTGAAACCCTGTTTTTTATAGCATGTATCACGTAATCTCAACTGACCAATCAAAGCGTGTAATTAGTTCTCGCTTGACTCCTACAATATAGATGCGTTACTAAGATCCTTTCAAATTACCAGATATTGTATTGAATACGAGTTAAATTAGATTAAACTAGGATACATTTGTCTAGATAGGTTAGACTAAGCTTTAACACGACGGTCATAAGAAAATAATTTACTCATGGAGGTTATATATATATATATTAGTGATGGGACGATGCATCGCAATCGCAATCGCGATACAATCGCACATTTTTTACAATCGCAATTGCAATCGCATTTAATGAGTGCGATTGTTGCGATTGTGAACAAAAGATTTAAATCTCTACAAAAGTTGCTATGAAAGCTGCTCTTTCATGCGTACTTAAAGGAAAGTTTAGCTAACAACAATACGGAATAATAAATAAATAATAAATAAGTCAAAAACAGAAATGAAAACGGGTTGCGAATTAGTTGAAAACAGAATAAAAAATTGGTTTAATAATAACAATAAGTACACCTCTTTATTTGCTCTATGTAAAATTGGAATGTTAAAAAATCAAGCTAACCCTATGGTAGGTAACGCGTTTAGGTATATTTAAAGCATAAATGAGCGTTATGTGAGGCTAAAGCTAAAACATCGCAATCGCGCGATTTTCAAATTCTGACAATCGCAATCGCAACAGCGATTGTATGAAATATGACAATCGTCCCATCACTAATATATATATATATATATATATATATATATATATATATATATATATATATATATATATATACACCGATTTCGCTAAATGTGATGAGATTATAGCATACATATTTAATAATATAGGAATTACTGGAAAGTTTGGACGATGAATATTTAATTTTCTCACTCAAAGAAGACAAATAGTTGTAGTAAATGAAGTTAAATCTGAAGTCGTAGAAGTCGTCGTCAGCTCTGTCCCAAAGTACAGAAATACAACTCCTCTCTTGCTGTTTATAATGTTTGCAGACATAACTGCAGATAATAAAGAGAGTGTCGTATCGTGCTTCGCGGACGAGACACAGAGATATGCGAGGAAATATCAAATGAAACTGATAGAAAATTTACAAAATATTTTGTTTTGTAAACATTAAAAATCTGCAAGATCTTTATAGCTATCCGTTCGAGATAAATCTCAAAATTGATGACGTCATCAATTCAGCACTGACGTTGCGGCTGAATCTCGCTGCAGCGAATCTGATCTCTGGAATGCGCTATAACATTAAAATTACAATCGCTAGAAATATAATGGGAATTATCTGGAGGAGCTTACACAGCGGGAAAGCAAACATCATGCTAAAATTTTGGAAACGTTTATACTTTTACGAATAATAGAATATTTATTGCTCTGTGCTCACAAACTTACTCAGTAAACGAGACATTGCAAACACAGAAGCCAAACAAAGCACTTTTGCGTCTAAGATAGAGGAAACGAAAGATGAGGACAACTGGTCTCGACTACAATCCCTGAAACTTCCTGGAAAGAAGACGTGAGCGATACAAAATGTGTGTGGGTGTGTGTGTGTGTGTTTATCCTTGGTTTTGCTTCCGCCTGAATTGTTCATTCTGACGAAGGCCAAGCTTATCATTCCACCTTAGACCTACAGTTTAACGTGGAATCCGAACCACGCCCCACCAGCAGCGTCTTAGCCACTAGGCTATCCAGGGTACCCATTTATGTACCAACCAATTTTTTTACTGTGAAAAAATGAACAGCTGGGTTTTGATGCGACCCGTCTGTCGTCTCGATCCCGGGGCCAATGGATTCGTAGTCAGCGACGCTAACCACTACACCACTATATATATATATATATATATATATATATATATATATATATATATATATATATTAACACGTGAATAATATTTATTATGAAAATAACCACGAAGGAAAAAGGAAACACAGAATGGTGCTCAAGCGCTTTCGTCTAATGACATCCTCAGGAACACTGAAATAAATAACAAGTTCGAGACTATACAAGGGGTTCCAAAAAACCTTAGCCCCCCCCCCCTTTGCAGCTTACATGTTTACTTATATCGAAATAGTTTTTAGTGATTATAAAAATATATAAAATTCTTTATTTATTGCAGGTATTAAAATTACTCTAGCTGATAAAGTGATAATACAGGGTTTCGGAAAGTCACTGTGCACTTATATAATTAATGTTTTTTTTATATTTTTATATTTATATTTTTTTATATTATATTTTTATTATTTTATTATTATTTTTTTTAGTTTTCAACACCTTTTATAAGTTCTGATGGTCCCATCCATAACCTCTATCATATATGCAATGTTATACTATTGTATGCTATTAAATAAATATAAGTGCACAGTGACTTTCCGAACACCCTTTATAATGGCTTCTCAATTAATTGGTGATTCGGAGAGGCAACGTGTGATAGATCGCATACGAACAATAACATTTCGGGAAGCTCGTGATGCTGGAGCCACCTTTATAACACGTTCATGGGTTGCCAAAAAGTTGCGAAGAAGTGAGGACTTCGTCAAAAGAAATTGGAATAAAACTTTGGATGAATGTGAAATGGATACAACCAAATCTGGGTGCCCAAATTTGCCACACTCTCAGGAAACAAAGGACATCATTGAAAGCGGTACGCGTAAGCGGATAAACAGCTGTGCTAAACTTTCTAGAGAGATCGAAGTGTTGAGATGAAAGATCGTTAGTGGCGAGATCATTCAACTGTACCGTCATAGGCAAGGTTTAAAGCCTTGGCATGAACTTCCAAAGCCAAGAAAAACTCAACTTAACATCGATGACAGAATGTGGTTTGCCCATTATCTTGAAGATTGTGATGTGGATGATTTCATGCATTTAGCTGTCTCCGATGAATTTTTTGTTTACGTAGTTAAGGTTTAATTAAGGTTTATTGGAGCCCCGTATAGACCATAAAAAATGAAAAAAAATAAAAAATTGTAGGAGGAGCATACAAATCTATAAGGAAAAGCTACCAGAATTTTAGCAATTTTCACAATATTGTCATATAAAAATACTACATTAATATTCAAAAGTTTAAGTACATTAGCAATGCCTAAAAAGCCTGGGAAAAATGGAAGTACTAAAATATTCTTCGACAAAGTGCGAGGGTTATTGTTCACACGATAGAAAGTTCGTTTTGCCTTGTTAAAACAAAATTCCAAAAAAGCAGGTGGGTAACACAAATCACTTCCAGATACACAAAATATCGTCGACGTGACCTATATATAGTCTCGAACTTATTTATTTCAGTGTTCCTGAGGATGTCATTAGACGAAAGCGCTTGAGCACCATTCTGTGTTTCCTTTTTCCTTCGTGGTTATTTTTATCATATATATATATATATATATATATATATATATATATATGTCTCAAACTCTAGAAATGAAACAGAAACACAGTGGAATGAGAGAAGAGGTAAATTCTATACTGACCCATCTGCGGTGGAAGAAGGGGCCATGAAAAAGATGGAGAAATATACTCTCAGAATACGATCACCAAAAACTCTAACGTGCTGCCGAAGAAACTGAGGAACCTCCAGCACACGAACCTGAGCAACTTCAAAATCCCATTTGAACAGATTCCTGTGCAAAGGGTCTGACCAGCCATGCGTAGGGCAGGATGAGAGTGGAAATTAACTCTCTCCTTCACCAGATCCCATAAATGAGCAGTACGCTGCAGAGAGTTCGTTCAACCGCAGGTCGATCTTGAACCCTCATTCGAAGTCATGAAAGGTGTATATATATATATATATATATATATATATATATATATATATATATATATATATATACACACACATTGTTGCCAAGTCTGAATATCGTTTAGTTAATCAAATAAATTTTTGTTTTAATGCAATTTTTGACACTAATTCGACGGTCCAAAATGAGGCGGGGGTTAAAAGTAATAATGACACGAAAGAAACCATCGATTAATGAAGTTCCGCTGACGTATTTGCAAAATAGTTTTCCCGATAGGGAAAAAATGAGTGAGGGGAACTTTCAAATACGTGTTGACGGAGGGTGATAAATGAAAGAGGCATTTTTATAACAGGAAAAAGAGGGAACTGGTAAAGTGTGAGGGGAAAAAGTAAACGAAATTATAACTGTAAAAGAGAATTGGGGACTTTAAACGTGCAATAAAAGTACCAGATAGCAAAGAATAAAAATGGAGGAGAAATGGTAAAGTGTGGAAAAAAAATAATGAAATAGATAAAATAGATAAAAATAGATAAAAGTGTTGGAAATAATGTACCGTAAAATTAACGTCTTGAGTTAACGTAAAAATAAGAATAAAATCAGTCTGACGGTAATTTTGTGACCCAAATGCATCGCCAGAGTTGCTTATAAGAGGACGCCTGCTGCTGCTGCTGCTGCTGCTGCAGCAGTAGTTTCAGTTTAGAAGTACTGAATTCTTAATTCACTGTTAGAATGCACAGATAAACGGACCTGGAATTCTTCATATTCACCAAGTAGAACCAGTATGCCAGAATTGAATTATTAGAATTCAGTATATTGATTTTATATTGAACAAACCAATGAATAAATGCAAAAAACTTCACCTTTTTTCTACGTGAAGGTCAAAATATGATAATAAAAACCCACTCTAATAGACAGAGTTTATTTCAACAACAGTTTCGATGCCCACTGGCATCCTCTTCGGGTGAATACAGAAAAACTGTTGTGGAAATAAACTCTCTATTAGAGTGGGTTTTTATTATCAAACCAATGGATGTTTAACGATACTGAACGTAATTTACAGAAAACTAAAAGAAAATATATATATATATATTCTGTTATATTAATATACTATATTAATAGTTATATTAGTTATATTAATAGTATGCTGATATATTTAGATTTATTTTAATTGATGGTTTCGCGTAAGTTAGTCAGCTTACCCGGAGTTAAACAAAGGATGCGTTTAACACTTTTCACCCTCGTAATACGCGAACGATATTACGTTAGATGTACTTACAATTTATTGCAATTAAAGCGGAGTAACTGTAAAAAACTACATTAACATATCACCAATTACTGTCCTTTCTTTAATAAAATTCACCCCGTTCCCGTTTTCTAAATGGATTATAGTTCTAATTTAATGAGTAACTTCGTAAATTTAATTTTCGATAAGAGATTTTTTTTTTTTGCTTTACTACAAAAATATATTCGTAATATTCTCTGAGTTTGGTTCGTTTGCGAGTCAAGTAAGAATTTATCAATGTTATATACTGTCATATTCTCTCTTAGTTTCAATTAAAATAGAGAAATTGTTTTGTTTTTTAAATCATTTCTATACTGAATTATCTCTGATAGTCAAATGTTCACACACACACACACATATATATATATGAGAGAGAGAGAGAGTTACAAGGAAAAGAAGTACCTCAAAAGGCCTTGCGGCCCATACCGAGGAGGTACCAATGGCAACGGGTGCCAGGGAAAATTTTGTCATTCAACTATGCTAGCAGTAGTAGAAAACTGGATAGAAAAGTAGAAGGCTCTCTCCCCACCCTCCGCTCCCTCCCTGCCAGAGGCAGGTACGGAAAAAGGTTGAAGAAAATACCTTGACCCTGGAAAAGTAGCCAAGGAAATTTTACAGGAAAGTGGAGAATATATAAATAGCTCTATATTTAGCTTGCTCACAGAGACCGAGCAAGCGAACTCCTGCAGTTGGTTCCAGATATTAACTATTTTATAGGAAAAGAAATTTCCGCAGACTGAGGTCCTAAATGTCTTTACACACTCAAATAGTGTGCAAGATTTCGTCTAACCTTTTCTTGAACTGATCCACAGAGGAACTGTTCACAACTTCCGAAGGTAACATGTTCCATGTGTCACAGATCTTATACGTAACGTAATTCCCACACACACTAGTCCTAAACCGTTTCAAATCCAACTTCCAACCATTGTTGCGAGTTGGGTTATCATTTAAACTAAACATACTTCTAAAATCGACATCGTTGAACCCTCGTAAGAGCTTGAAAACCTCGATCAGTTGACCGCGCAGCCTCCGAGTTTCAAGCGAAAACAAGTTCAGGGCGCGTAACCGTCGATTGTAGCCCATATGCCTAACGGAAGGGATCAACTTTGTGGCCCTCGCCTGCACTCGCTCCAGCCTCTCAATATCTTTCCTGAGGGTGGGCGACCAGAACTGCACAGCATACTCCAGGTACGGCCGAACAAGGGAATTGTACAGTGAGAGCACAATCTCCTTGTTCCGAAACTGAAATTGCCTTCTGATATAACCCAATAGTTTCTGGGCTTTCTTTTCCACCTCTACACACTGTTTCGTAAACTTAAGGTCGCTGCTAATTAGCACACCCAAGTCCTTTTCTAAATCAGTCACCTCGATATTACTGCCCAACATCGAGTAGTCCGACTTGGGATTGGCGTAGCCAATGTGCATCACTTTGCATTTACCCAAGTTAAACGGCATTTGCCATTTTTCGGACCACTCTCCTATCCTACCTAGGTCCGCACGCAGTTCCTCGATCGCTTCGGGCGTCCCAACATTGGCCCCAAGCTTGGTGTCATCAGCGAATTTGGCGATCCGACTGACGATGCCACCGTCGATATCATTTATGTAAATGGTAAACAACAGCGGCCCCAAAACGGAACCCTGAGGAACCCCACTAGTGACCGAGGCCCAACCCGAACTAGCCCCTTTAATTACCACCCTCTGCCGCCTATTCCTCAGCCAGTTTTCAATCCACCTACCTATTTCCCCACCGATACCCAGCGCGCGCACTTTCGCCATTAGCCGGCGGTGAGGTACCTTATCAAAGGCTTTCTGAAAGTCGAGATAAAGTATATCAATCGCCCTACTCTTATCGTACTCACTCAACATGACGTGGAAAAACTCGAGCAAGTTGGTGAGACACGACCTATGCCGTCTAAACCCATGTTGGGAGTCCCCAAGCAGCTTGTGGGAATCCAAATGGTCAACGATTCTATCAGCTATTATCCTTTCTAATAATTTACCTACAACTGAAGTGAGACTAATAGGACGATAGTTCCCTGGACTTTCGTGATCCCCTTTCTTAAAGATAGGGGTCACGTTGGCCTCCCTCCAGTCACCAGGCACCTGGCCCATCACCAACGATTTGTTGAAGACTGTAGCCAGGTGGGGAGCCACCTGGTCGCGCACTTCTCGCAAAACACTGGGGAGAAACTGGTCTGGCCCAGGAGCCTTAAACGCGCTCAGTTTGTCTATTCTATGAGCAACGACTGTCGCGGTACATCTAACACTATCCAGGTCAGCACCTTCGTGCCTCACAGCTGGCTCGGGGATGACGCGGGTATCCTCCCTGGTGAACACTCCCGCAAAGTACTCATTAAGCACATTAGCGATGTCCGCGTCGGAGGTCCGCAGAACGCCGCTTCCGTCCTTTAAAGGACCTATCATGCTTCTAATAGGCTTTCTACTATTAACATAACTGAAGAACTCCTTAGGGTTCCTCTTGCAGAGGCTTGCCACCCGTAGTTCTTCGTTACGTTTCGCTAGCCTAACCTTCGCCTTCACTTCCCTACACAGGCGGACATACGCTTCAGTGTTCTCGTGGGAACGATTGGCCTTCGCCCTCCTATACACTACTTTCCTATTTCGGATAGCCGAAGCGATGCCACGATTGAACCACTTAGGCTGTGCTGAAGCAGGGGTGACCGGTTTTGAGGGTATGGCAGCAGACTGCAGCACCATAAACTCATCCCGGAATGCACTCCACACTCCCTCAACATCGCCGCCAACCTCTAACCCCATCTCTCCTACGCTATCCCTGAGGCTAACAAAGTTCGCCCGTCGGAGATCGAGCTTACTGCCTCTCGAGTTACTACGCTTCACCCGAGGGACGCACACACGGAACCTAATAAGACCGTGATCACTCCCGCCCAACGATTCGTCAACGGTGAGGCCAGTGACGAGGTTGTCTTCGGTCGTGAATACTAAGTCTAGAACGCTTTCGCCTCGTGTAGGCTCGTTGACCCACTGAGTGAGGAAGTTCTCATCAGCAAAGTCAACTAGCCTCCTCCCTTCAGCATCGGCAGTCCTCTTTTCCCACTTTATGCCGCGACAGTTGAAGTCTCCTAAAACTACACACACCCTATCCCCTAGCAAGCTACTGAGTTCGGTGTACAGGGCTGTATCGTCCTCGAGGAGGAGATGCGGAGGTCTGTACACCAAGATTAACCTATAGTTCGTCCCTCCCACGTTCAGATCGACGCCAAGCAGCTCCCGTTCCGACCGGAACTGGCAGTCAACCGGACTCAACGTGTCTCTGACGTATATTAGTACCCCACCCCCCTCCCCACGGGTGCGGTCTTTGCGAAACATTCTATACCCGGGAATTTCGAACTCCCCAACGTAGTCCCTACGATCAGTATGAATCCAGGACTCGGTGATAGCAACGATATCCTGGTATTCTGATGCTAAGAGCGCCCGTAGCTCGCAAAACTTGTTCCTAATTGACCTAGCATTAAAAAGCATTGCACGGAGGGAGCCTTCCCTATTCTGACCGCCCCCTAGCACGACCCGTTTCCCGAACAGCCAGGGCTGTCGGGAGTTGAAGAGCCCCTCACTAACGAGGGGGCAACTTCCGCAGGAGACTGAGCCCCCTCCAACGTAGGAGGAGGGTCACCAACCTGTACTTCGACGCACCCTTCAGTTGAAGGTACGTCCCCACCGGCTCACCCTCATCTCTCCCCGGTGGGGGCCCATCATCTCTCCCAGGACTCGACCTCACCATTCTGTATAGGTGCCGGTCGAGCAGCGCGCCTAGCACACCTTTACCCTTGTCATTGAGGTGGACACCATCCCTCTGGTAAAGGTCCCACCTACCCGAAAATGCATCGAAGGGGTCAATAAACTTCACGCCCAGCGGAACGCACAAGTCTTGTACCCTCTCGTTGAGAGAGAGAGAGAGAGAGAGAGAGAGAGAAGAGAGAGGAGAGAGAGAGAGAGAGAGAGAGAGAGAGGAGAGAGGAGAGAGAGAGAGAGTGTTTAAAAAGTAGGAGAAGGTCCAGAGGTCTAAATTGGCGGTTGCACTTTTAGTTCTTTTTAAATGGATTTCAGCTGTCACTGTAGTGTGACATTTTATTGTTTGGAAATTAATTATCTGACACTGCTGTGTCACTGATATTATATATATATATATATATATATAATATATATATATATATATATATATATATATATATATATATACAGAAATTAAATTCTGTAGCAATTGATCGATTTGTTGTACCTGGTATCCATACATTAAAACCAAGCTCACCATCTCAGCTATTGTTAATTTCACAGCCATCCCCTACCCAAAAAAAAAGAAGAAAAAAATAATATATTGTAGTCAACACTGAAAATTCCTATGGTACGCGATTTTTGCGCCACCCTGTATATATATTATATATATTATATATATATATATATATATATATATATATAATATATATATATATACTTCATTGATTAGTACGTGTTTAATATTTTTAGACAATTATTTTCATCACTTGTCTTTATCCTTTTGTATATACTGTATGTCCAGCTATATCTATCTATATCCTATCTATCTATCTATCTGTCTGTCTGGCTGTCTGTCTGATATTACGGTATCGTATGTAAGAATAAAAATAATTCCTAAAAAAAAATTTACAATTTATGACATTTTGAAATTACGAAATTACAGACAAACATTGTCCTCTGCATTTATATTTTAATAAATAATGGAATTCTTGTCTGTTTTTTTTTTTTTTAACTTTTTAACTTTTTAACTTTTTAACTTTTTTACTTTTTTACTTAATATTTAAACCTGTAAATAAAACTTTGCCGTAAGTACGGACCCAATTTCAAGTTGTTATACCATAAAAATTTGACCAAAGTTTTAATTAAATACAGAAATTATATAGGGTATAAGAGTGTTCTAAATTACATAATAATTTTATTTTTTAAATTGTCTCCTATTTTTTAAGTTTAAATATATATATATATATTCTCTGAATGGTTCATACTATATATATATATAGGTGGCTCAAAAAAATGTTAACACTTATATGACGTTAATATGGTATTGTTTTCGACTTCTAGTTTGTGGTTTTTTTTTGGGGGGGGGGGATCTTTTCCTTTATAACACCTCCAGTTTCTTCTTTTCAGTTAGTAACAATTTTAACAAAATTAAAACTAACGAAAATATTACGACTTAACTTAACCAATCGCCAAGGGCGTACAGTTGACCTAACTCGACATTCAATTAACCAATTAACCTAACTAGTTGGTTAATTTTTATATTTACATATCATTCTAAGTTGTAGGGCGGGATACTTTTGCTACCCGCACGAAGGGCGGGTTCTCCGCTAGAATATTTCAGGATCTTTTCCTTTACCTTTCCTTGACGATTGGTTAGGTTAAGTCGTGATATTTTCGTAAGTTTTAATTTTGTCAAAATTGTTAATAACTGAAAAGAAGATCCGTTTTTTTGTTTGTAAATATTTGCGTGTTTACTTGTTTGTTTTTTAATAATAATGGCGTTTTTTTTCAAGGATTGTGTGAGCGATTAATGAGTGAACTCCATTCGACGGAACGCAGAAAATCTGCGTTGCTCTAATGCAACGCTGTCCAACTTGCGGCCCGCGGAATGGACTTTTGCCAAATTTCATTTCTGAATTTTCTTCCCTATTTTGTCATTTCTAGTAGGGAGAACAACATTCAGCGGGTTCCTAAGTCGTATTAACCAACAGTGTATGATTATAGGCAACATCTTGGCAGCGCTTTATAGAAGTTGGACAGCACTGCTCTAATGTAAACCTTGTAATCATCTCCATTGAATGGAGGGTTCACTCATTAATCATTCACACAATCCGTGAAAAAACCGACATTATTATTAAAAACAATCAAATAAATAAACAAATAAATAAACAAATACTTATATAAACCAAAAAAACACAAACTATAAGTGGTAAGCAATGACATATTAGCGCCATATAAGTGGTAAAAAAATTTTCAGCACCCTATACGAGGTGTGTTCAAAAAGTTCCCAAATTGGTTATGCTGCGCGGGCATCACATGAGGCGCATGCGCGTCATGTGATGCATGTTGTAGTGTGACTCACTCTGTGTCCAAAGACGGTTACCGCTTGTTGATATCGTATTTTGTTCTCCCGATATTTACCATTTTGTAAGGTCATTTTGTGTGTTTTGTCACATTTTGTGCATGTGAATAAGGGCTACTGTTGAAGAACAACGTGTGTGCATAAAAGTTTGCGTTAAGCTGGGCAAGACTGCTTCTGAAACCCATGCCATGCTGAACACATCATTTGGCAATGACGCCTTAAGTCGGACAACCATTTTTTAATGGCACAAGCGCTTTAACCCCTTGACGACCAGTATACGTTTCTTTGAACTTAAAAGTTTAAGTTTTATTGTTATTTACAATTAGATATTAGTAACTATAGTCACTTAAATGACCCATTTTTTGGGTTAATTTTCCGACAACTAAACGATACCTGAATAAACATGTAGATGTATTTGTAGAAACGTTGCATCATTGTACAATTTATATTATTATTTCCGTTGGGACAAATATGTCCCATGGTCCTCAAAGGGTTGAAGAAGGACGAACGTCGACGGAGGACGATGTAAGGGTGGGACGACCTTCCACTTCAAGAACTGATGACACTGTTGCTTGTGTTCGTGAAATGATTCGAAGAAACCGTAGACTGACAGTCAGGGAAGTCGCGAACGAAATGGATATTTCGATAGGATCATGCCACAGGGTACTCAGAGAGAATTTGGGGATGCGTCGTGTGTCAGTCAAATTTGTGCCACGACTCTTGACTGCCGAGCAGAAAGAGCAACGTGTTATTGTCTCAAGTCCTCCTTCAACGTGCCAATCTTGATGAAAATTTTCTCAAACATCGTTACGGGTGGCGAGACGTTGGTGTACGTAGGGTTGCCAGGTCTCTGGTTTTGGGTCGGGGTCTCCGGAAATTGAGCTTTGTAAAAATGTCATTAAAAGTAGAATTTGCCTCTTTTCTTATAGATTTTTGGCAAGATAATTATTATTCTAAAAAATGAGGAAGTTTTATATCGGTTTAGCTACATAAACAAATAATGATGAGCTTCGTAGGTAAAATCTTCGGATTTGGAAACCATCATACACCGTGTACGGGTAACGGGTATGACGTTGAAACAAAACAGCAATCATCGTAATGGAAGTGCGCGACAGTAGCCATTATTCAAATGCACAAAATGCGACAAAACACACAAAATGACCTCACAAAACAGTAAATATCGAGAGAACAAAATACGATATCAACAAGCGGTAACCGTATTTGGACACAGACTGAGTCACACTACAACATGCATCACATGACGCGCATGCGCCTCATGTGATTCCCGCGCAGCATAACCAGTTTGGGAACTTTTTGAACACACCTCGTATATCCATTTACAAACTTTTTACGTTCACTTATTATCCCCTTCAAAATAAAATTATAGGCCCAAAGTGTGATCTAATTTGTTGGGTTGAAAGGATATCGCAACTTTTGTTTAAAGGTGTGTTTCCATAGAGACGGAATCATTTGCATAAACTTCAATATTTGTTGTATTTTATCTAATCTTTCCTGTTGTTTTTGGCCGAGACACTCTTGAGTTTAATGGCATGGACGATAAGATTACAGTCTACCGATTTCACTCGAGTCTATTCAGCCTCGTATCATAAATTAACATCTTTATTTGAATTTTTAATACGTTAATAATTGAATAGGTTTCGTATACGTTTGTTTTGAACAAAGAGGAAATGCAATCAAATCTTATTACTTGTAAATTGAAAGTATAGCATCATTTTTTTTTCATGCAAGGAGGGTCAAGGGCGAACTCCCCTCAAAAAATTCACCCGCCTTAGATGGAAAGGCATGGAAACAAATAACGGTCTCCGAGGCTCGTATAAAAGTTGCCAATTTTCTTTAATTTTGAAAAGATTGCGTAGTGTGTAAGATGCGTGTATATGTAGTAAAGAATAGAGGGAGAAGCGTGGTGCGTTTGAGAGCATGCTGGGACTGCTCACAGGGTAGATGAGAACACGAAAAGCGATCGGCAAAGGAAGATAATGACAGGAGAAAAAGGAAGTTCCAGCACTCCCTGTCTCCTACCTAACGTCCCCTCCCCTCCTCCCGGAGTACTTCCCTGGTCGATTGATGTCTACATTCCTCCTCCTCATAAAAATCACTAAGTAATAAGTAACTTTTCAGTATCATAAAGCAAGAAGAGCCTTTCCTCTACCTAATTACTTTTACGAATTGAGTCGAATTTAAAGTCAAAATATTTGGTCAAAAGTTAAAAACTAAATTTGAAGACTTAAAATTTATGGAGAAGATATTAATAAAGTCTTATTTAAATGTTAAAGTTGCAACTCTTATAGAAGAAGTGATGAATTATTATGCAAAGTTTTCCTAACCTTTAAATCAATTACTTTTGATAATTATCATTAAGTAGATGAAGGTAATTTGGTAAACAAAGACACAAGCGAAAACAAAGAAACACGAGGGAAAACAAAGACAAATAAGGAAGAATGAACAAAAAAAAGTAAAAAAATGGTTGGAAAAAGCATCGTAAAAAGAACTACTAATAGATACACAGACATTGAAAGAAAGAGGTCCTCTCTCTCTCTCTCTCTCTCTCTCTCTCTCTCTCTCTCTCTCTCTCTCTCTCTCTCTGCCACAGGAACAGACAGACAAGGATAAAGAGAGGGACAGAATGAAAGAATCGTTTAAAAAGTTATATATTGGTTTAACTTCAGTGATTTTGTGCTAAATAAATGAGACAAAAAAGTTTCCACAAAGAAGTCAGTGAAAACTCCTTTAAAGAGGTGAAGTTTAAGCCAAGGAAGTTTTTGGAAGTTGAGGGGGGGGAAAAATGACATTTGAAAATAGATCTCAAGATTAAAATCTTTAAAAAGATAAATTTACATACTTCCTCTTTTTAATTTGGCGGGGGGAGGTTCTTCGGCATTGTGGTCTTTTATTCTTTTACTGAACAAATGATGTAGCATTCAACTGAATAGTTTTTAATTTATATTAGCTATTTTAATTAATGTTCTTGTTCAGTTAGTATTCTTAAATTTAATTAGTATTCTTTAAAGTATTCTTAAATGTAATTAGTATTCTTTAAAGTATTCTTTAATTAGTATTCTTTAAAGGATTCTTAAATTTAATTAGTATTCTTTAAAGTATTCTTTAATTAGTATTCTTTAAAGTATTCTTTAATTAGTATTCTTTAAAGTATTCTTTAATTTAATTAGTATTCTTAAAAGATTTAAAATAGTGTTGGTTAGAGAATTGTTGACATCTCAAGTAATGTCTTTAAGCGACTCGAATTTTCGTATAGAATGTTACGAGGTAGTGGAAGTTGTACATACACCACTTAATATTTTCTGACTACTCCCAACGACTATCACTTTAATTTCGTCCTTTTGGACTACTTCAAGTAATATATTCGGGTGGTCCGAAAAAAATGACGCATTTTTTAAAAATTAATATCTCAGTAACCCCCTTCCTTATCATGACAATTTTTATATGCAAGATACTTTCAAACTTCTTTTTTTGAATGCAAGAAACGGAATTCTGATATCTTTTATAGTTTTCTCGCAATTAACAAAAGTAACAACATGGGTCAAAAAAACGAATATCATGAGAAAGGAAAAATTTAATCAGAAATTTAACTAATTAATTTACAGTAAATGATCGATTGGACCACCACTCTGTTGACACACTAATCTAAGTCTTTTCTTCCACACAAAAATAATACTTCTTACTTCATTAATGCCAATTTCTTGCCAAGATTCAAGTAATTTACTTTTTAATTCTGATTCGGTGAATTTTTCTCGTCGACCTCGGTAAACCTTCTCTTTTAGTAACTCCCAAATTGAGTAGTCCATAGGATTACAATCTGGGCTTTGTGGTGGCCACTCATTTTTCGTTATTAATTTTGGTGTATTGCTAATCAGAAACGACTGTGTGGCGTAGCTTGTATGCGACGGTGCTCCATCTTGTTGAAATATGAAATCATTTTCTTGATACAGGCGACGACAATCCGGCAACAATTTTGTTCTTAAAAGTTCAATGTAATTTGCAGAATTCACCTTTGTCTTTTCAGTTTCAATAAAATGAACATCTGTCTTGCCATTCCAAGAGACCCCTGCAGATATCATAACCTTTTTGGAGAATCTTGACGTTTCATGATACAATCTGTTTATTGAAATGTCACACTTTTTACCACGCCCGTAGACAACATCATTTTGACGGTTTCGCGGAATTTCTAGAGTGAAATCTTTTTCATCCGTGAAGACTATCTTTTTAATATCAACGACAGAGAAATTATCAAGTAACTTTCTGCACCTTGTTTTTCTTTTATCCTTAACAGTATCACTTTTTCTAGAAGATACTATTCTTTTGAAGGCTTTTAGTTTTTGTGCTTTAATTATTCGGTGTACAGAAGTCTTTCCAATATTCAAATGTTTAGCAATTGTTCTTTGTGACAAATGACTTCCTGGTTTATCTTCTTGAGAGCAGATTTTGTCGATGTAATCCACATTTTCTGGAACCGAAGCTGTTTTAGGTCTACCGCTTCGTGGTTTTCTGGCAGTACTTCCCGATTCGCGAATCTTCTTTAAGAGTCTTTCCACTGCACGCCTTTTCCACTTTTTGCCGGGAAACTCTTGCAATAACCTTCCAGTCTTCCATCCTTTTTCACAGTAACAATTTTTAATGAGAATACGATCTTCCTCTGACAACATCATTAAGGGTACTGACGAATTGTTAAAAAATAAAAATATCCACAATTTGACTTGTTCATTCCTGTAGAGTTTTGTAATAACTTGCAAAAATATCGCATGATATCGTATAAAAAACGGATATTACAGTATATTGCGATTTTTGTTTTTTTGACCCATGTTGTTACTTTTGTTAATTGCGAGAAAACTATAAAAGATATCAGAATTCCGTTTCTTGCATTCAAAAAAGAAGTTTGAAAGTATCTTGCATATAAAAATTGTCATGATAAGGAAAGGGGTTACTGAGATATTAATTTTTAAAAAATGCGTCATTTTTTTCGGACCACCCGATATATATATATATATATATAATATATATATATATATATATATATAATAACGTAAAGAGCGACGCTCGTATAGAAGAACATCCCGCGCAACATGAGGAGGGAGAACGAACAAATGAAAAAATGAGGTAACCACCCGGGAATCGAACCGGGATCTTCCGATTGCCGGTCAGATATGATAACCACTACACCATGGTCCTCACTCGATCAGAAGTCGTAATTCTCCTACATACGCGCAGAAACCAATGCCCCGAGGGGGCCCATGGTGTAGTGGTTATCATATCTGACCGGCAATCGGAACATCCCGGGTGGTTACCTCATTTTTTCATTTGTTCGTTCTCCCTCTTCATCTTGCGCGGAATGTTGTTCTATACAAGCGTCGCTCTTTAGGTTAATTATACTGTGTTGTTCGCAGTTGAAATATATATATATATATATATATATATATATATATATATATATATATATATATATATATCTATATCTATCAGCAAACAACCACAGGGAAAAGGAAACACAAAGTCCGAGCGCTTTCGTGATATATTCACATTATCAAGGAGGAACAGAAAATAGACGGAGATTACAAATAAATGAGTTAAATAGACAAGCAAAAAATTCACAATCGGCACCTCAAATTAAAGGCCTCAAAGCCATCTAATTTGAGGTGCCGATTGTGAATTTTTTGCTTGTCTATTTAACTCATTTATTTTGTAATCTCCGTCTATTTTCTGTTCCTCCTTGATAATGTGAATATATCACGAAAGCGATCGGACTTTGTGTTTCCTTTTCCCTGTGGTTGTTTGCTGATTAATAAGGTCACGTGTTATTTTGTGATTTTAGTGCATATATATAATATATATATATATATATATATATATATATATATATATATATATATATATATATAAAATGATAATAGTGATTTATCTGATGATCTAACAGAAGTAGCTGAAATATTAAAAGCTCAGTATGAATCATCTTTCAGTATCCCAAAAACTGACAAACTGATATGCGATAGAAACGCGTTCTTTGAAGAAGAACCACAAGGGGAAAGTATAACGGATTTCGACTTTACGACGGAGGATATTGCACAAGTCATAGGGAAACTAAAAACACACTCAGCGGCAGACCGGATAAATGGAATGCCACACTGATCAAAAACTGCAAGAATGCAATCGCTGAGCCCCTATACTGGATATGGAGACGATCATTAAACACGGAGAAATACCGGGCATCCTGAAGAGCGCGAACATCGTCCCAATATATAAAGGAGGAGATCGATCCGAGGCCAAAAACTATAGGCCAGTGTCGCTTACATCTCATCTTACCAAAATATTTGAAAGAATTGTTAGACAGAAAATCTATGACTTTTTGGAAACTCAGAAAAAATTCAATGATAACCAACACGGGTTTCGGTCAGGCAGATCATGCCTGTCACAACTAATGGAACACTACAACAACATTATTGATTCACTTGAAAGTAATGAAAACTATGATGTACTATACACAGACTTTGCTAAAGCGTTCGACAAGTGTGACCATGGAATCATAATACATAAACTGAAATATATGGGAATAACAGGAAAAGTAGGGAAATGGATATATAATTTCCTTAGTGAGCGGAGGCAAGTCGTTACAGTACAAGGAGTATCTTCATCAGAATCAGAGGTCCTCAGCTCAGTACCACAAGGAACGGTATTAGCTCCACTACTCTTCATAATCATGCTAACTGACATAGATGAGGACGTTACCAGAGACAGCACAGTAACATCCTTTGCAGATGACACAAAGATCAGTAGAAAAATACGAAAACCAGAAGACATAGGATCTCTACAAACCGACATAAACAAAATTTACAAGTGGACGGAAGACAACAATATGAAGTTTAACACCGAGAAATTTCAGCTATTACGGTACGGAAAAAGAGAAGACCTAAAGTCCATGGAATATTATACCCCAAATGGACAGGAAGTCCAGAGAAATTCCAGAGCAAAAGATTTAGGGGTTGTAATGACAGATGATGCGAAATTTGAAACACAAAATAAGATAGCAGTAAACAGAGCAAAGAGAATAACGGGTCTGATATTGAGAACTTTTAAACGAAGGGATAGGAATGTAATGATCCCCCTACTGAAAACCCTGATAATACCCAAACTGGAATACTGCTCGGTCCTAACATCCCCATATAAAAAGAAGACATTAGACAGCTGGAGGGGATTCAAAGAAGTTTCACAGCCAAGATCAATGGGTGCAAAGAACTAAATTACTGGGAAAGGTTACGAGAACTAAACCTATATTCACTGGAAAGGAGAAGAGAGATATACACCATTATTTACACTTGGAAAATAATGGAGAAACTAGTCCCTAATCTTACTCTGAATCCCATAACTCCCCAAACAACGGTGGAAGGTAGAAACGGTAGACTGTGTCGTATTCCCAAATTGAAGGCGAGACAGGGAACATCCTTAACCCTGAAAGAAAATAGTTTTGTAGTGAGAGGACCAAAACTATTTAATCAGCTGCCCAAAGACCTAAGAAACACGAAGGGAGTTGCAGTGGAAATCTTCAAAAGAAGACACGACGCCTGGCTCAGAACAATCCCCGATGAGCCGGGCGTACCTGGCTATGTGAGGTGGAGAGCGCAAGAATCCAACTCACTACTTCACCAGGCCAACTCGAGAGGAGGGGCGACACGCTTGACCTTCGCGAAATGAGAAATCATCACGTGGAACCTTTGTAAGGTAAGGTTATATAATATATATCTATATATATATATCTATATATATATAGTATATATATATATATATATATAATACATACCGATTTTGTCTAATTTTACTTTGTAAGTGAAGTACATCTATTATTTTATATATACACTATTACATCGATATACTCTATATTAAACAGTAATATGCAATAGTTTATTAATTACTGAAGAGTACAGTTAGACAAAATGATACATGTACTAGTCTTAAAGTAGTCTTAAAGTACCAAAATTAAGAGTGTAGCTTTGTTCACCCATTTCAGTACTCATTTTCCTTATCAACGCGACCGATGTCTTTATTTCTGTTATATACTAAACTATAATTGTTTCCAAATAACCTTGTATTCAGTTATTTAGAATTAATAGAGAAGTGAACAGTGTTGCAAATAATTTCTCGCAGCCTATTTTTCTCCCTAACAAGATTTCGCAAGAAAGTTCTTTAAAGTTTACTCTGTTAGAAAAGTTTTATATTTAAACTTCTAACAATCCCTTCCGAGTATATTTAAAATTGATTCTCTCTCTCTCTCTCTCTCTCTCTCTCTCTCTCTCTCTCTCTCTCTCTCTCTGTTCTTTTTAATATTGACCTCTCTCTTCTAGTATCTTCGTACCATTAAATTATTTCCTCTTTGTTTGAATGCATTTCCTGAATGCTTTATTTCATTTTCTTCCGACCCTTCAAATTAATACCATGTTATTTCTTCTTCGCCTTCTTCTTCTTCTCCTTCTTCTTCTTCTACCGTCCTCCAGTGGCAGACGTAATGAACACTTTGGTAAATATGCTTAAGAATAGGTTGGATACGGTATACTATTGTATATTGGTAGCATAAAGTTGCTATAAATTTTTACGCCTTTGCTGTATTTTATAAAGGGAGAATAAATTGGAATGCGCCTTAGTTTAGGATAGGGAGCAGACCGATGTTCCTTTTGTATTAATGCAGTTGGAGGCGCCGGTCGGGTCTGGATTCAGAGCGCTGGAATTTTTCAGAAGCGATCAGAAGCAGTAGAGGACTCTCGGGAATCAACACCGAAGAGCTAAATGAGATTTAAAGGAATACCGCTCTGTAATATTTATTTTTAGAGATAGGATTGGCGATTTCCCTTTCGTGGAAAATTGCAGGAAGCGCTGGTTGGATCTGGTTTCAGAGCACGGAGTTTTCAGATAATATTCCCAAATTGGTAGAGACGGGAAGCTTGATGGGGACTCTCGGGAGTCAAAACCTCCGAGTAAACCTGTTAAATTTAAGAGAAATTACTTGGGAATACAGTCTAAGATTGTTAGCAGTTCTGCAAAAAAGTCGTGGCATATTAACTTAGCTCGTTTGAGCATCATTTTATAGTTTTACAATGTGAAATAAAATTTTAAAATGTGTTTATATGTTCATGGACGTATTGTATCGCGGGAAGGTTCCTATAGGTTGGAGATTATTCAGCTTGTTCTGTGAATCCCTTAACTCACACACACACACACACACAGTACAATGGCGACTGTGAAAGGGGCATGATATTTTCGTTGATTCGTTTGGCTGGTGTCTCAGTATTAAAAGTCGCATAATTACTGCCCCTATATCTCGAGGAATAGTCCTCAAGATTATGAATACATGGAAGGAAATGAAAAACCAACATCAAATAAACAGTATAGCAGACGTAAAGCAATACTGACAGAAGAACTTTATTACGAGCTTTGAAGCATGAACCAAAGAATGATGCATCGAAACTTTGTTCAGAACTTAACAAACGATGCTGTGGGAAATTGGGAACTGCAACAACGCTCCTCATAACATAACCAGTGGAGGAAAGCTCGAAATGAAGCTGGAGTTTGAGAGAATAATGGGAACGCTATTGTCCTTATGTAGTGTATTTTTTTTAATTTCTTTTCCATGTATTCGTACTTCTCGAGACGCAGAAACAATCACGCGACTTTTAATACTGAGACACCAACCAAACGGACTCCTCTATACAGGGTGTTCGCAAAAGTCAGGAGTGAAAGAACCAGAGAGAATGGATTTTTTTCTTTCTATGACCGCCACTATTTTTAAATAAAATTATTTTTTCAGTTAAAAATTTTATAATTTATAATTTTTTGGTTAAAAACTTTATAATTTATTCAATGATGACCTTTTGACTCCCTCATGACTTTTGTGTTAATTCGAGAAGGGTGGAGCGAATTCAGGAAACAAGGTTCATCATTACCTAAATTATAAATGTTTTAACAAAAAATTATTAAAAAATAATTTTTATATAAAAACAGTGGCGGCCATAAAACGAAAAACACCCATTCTCTCTGGCTCCTTCGACTTCTGACTTTTGCGCCACCCTGTATATATAAATGAAAACTAGAATGAACATAATGGCAAACCTTTTCCATTTATTTCTGAACGTTTTGACAAATGCTTTTTATTTTCAGTGAGTGAAAAAATTTTAAAATTCCTTTCAAATTTTTTTTTTAAAATTCCTTTAAAAAAAATTAAAAATTCCTTTAAAAAAAAAAATTTTAAATTCCTTTACAACAATGAAATGTAGAATTAAATTAAATAAAAATATGATAAATTTAAATCTAAATTTCATTGTTCCAAAGAAATTTAAAAAAGCTTTTTAGACCACTAAAGATGACAGATTATTTGTTGAAACGTTTGGATACAAATGGGAATGTTCGCCGTCGTGTGGATTCTTGTTTCCATATATATATATATATATATATATATATATATATATATATATATAATAGATATATATATTATATATACTGTATACTTTGTTACTTTATGTGAGTTTAAACGACGGTTCAGGATCGACCTGCGTCAACCCCTCTGCAGCATCCCGCTTCAATATATATATATAATATATATATATATGAAATTTTAATTCGCAAATGATTTATCAAAATTTTGGATCATTTGTCTTCATCCTTCCAAATAAAATCAAAATTCGAAATTTAAAAAAAAAAAAAAATTGTTATGGTGGATTAAAGGAATAAAGAAAGAATAGGGTATTGAGGGAAGGAGAGTTTGGGTTGGGTCCTGTTAGTAATTTGTCATAATTGATCCAAACTTTATCCATGTTTTGAATTGAGAGGTTCCATTCGAAAATCACATGATTTGGATTTATTTATTTATTTATTTATTATTTTTATTTATTTATTATTTTTATTTATTTATTATTATTATTATTATTATTATTATATGTTAACCCCTCCGTCTATGGCCTTGGTCGGTTCGAAGTTGAAGGGAGTTCTGGTTAGGTGGCAGCAACGGATTTGCTACTCTGAGCAGCTGATACCGTAGAGGAGAGGGAATCGCAGTAGTTTTCTTCTATACTACTCTCCGATTCCTTCTTGTAGTGGATCGGGATTCTGTGAAGCTGATTAAATTCTCTGAAGGTTCCCCGATTCTTCTTGTAACATATCGGGAAATTATTGTTTCTCTATTTAAGACTAATGTAGTAATGTCTAATTATAGAATAAAATGTTTGTTTATAAGAATCTAAGAATGTCTAATTAAATGTTTTGTTATAATAAGAATTAAAAATGGTTTGTTTATAAATGCTAGTTGGCAACATCCCGAATGGGTCTAAAGGAGAGAAAATGCCCATCCTCAGTTATCGGACGACCGTTGGCCTAATAAGGTGTTTTTTTTTTTTATTAGATGTTTTTGTAAATTTAGAGTATTCTTTCGTGTCTCTCTCTCCCCGGCTAAATGTTACGCTAAATTCCCCCCCTCGCATTACCCCGTTTGTCTAAAGTGTTTCGGTATAAATAAAATCACGTTTCTGCGCATTTTCCAAAGTGTAATGACTCAACCGGCGTCGGTCCGCGTTCCTATAGAGACAGAGAAAACGAGTGATAATAGAAAGTAAATAATGAATTATAAAGGGGGGGGGGGAATGGGAATCACTACACTAAGTTCTCTGAAGAGAGCAGGGCTCGAAGAAGACTTTTTCTTAC
>JAJOZX010004573.1:12500-45000 GCA_023014485.1 Bathynomus jamesi | reverse complement strand
TGTGTTTACTTGCAAATTATTAATTTGCTTTATTATTTAGTAAAATGTATTTTATTTGCCCGCCATAAGTAACTCCGGCAGGGTAGAGTTTCATACGTGAAATTCAGCTATATTGTTGAAGTGCCACGCAATCAAGGGCCAATAATATTTGGAGAGTGCCACTTATGAAGTAATGATCTTATGGGATCTGGTATTTCCTCCCCCTTCTACCCCTCTACACTGCCTCCTTGCCTCCGAAGCTCCGTACAAGTTAATGAAATACCCCCCCTCCCCCCCCTCCCTCTGTTTCGAACATTTTTTAAGTCTGAATAACTTTTAAGTCTGAATTGCAGAATTTTAAATTTCATTTTGAATTATAAAATCACTTAATTAATAATTGATTGAATTGGAAGAGACGTTGTCATACGTTAATTTGAATAACAAGGATCTGTTGTGTTTCTTTTTGTTTTTTTAATATTTTAAAAAGTTAAAATTAGTGACTGAAATCATAGACTTTGTAAGCGTTTCATTATTTCATTGACTCTAGAAGAGTTTAAATTGAAGGACTTTTAAACTTTTAATGAAAACAATGAAATTAAATGTCTTCATTAATTCCTAAACTTTGCGAGACTTTTAAACGTGAACAATTTCAAGACTAAGAATCCAAAATTTGAGGGACCTTTTATGAGATCACAAACTCTGATGAAATTGTTCATCTTTATTATAGATATCATAGACAGGAACCACATCAACCTGCAGGAAGACTCGCTCTAGCAGAAAGTTATAAAAAAAAAAAATTTGATCCCGGGTTTGTCATTAATAAGATTAAATCCATTCCTAAAAAAATAACTCATTCCATTAGCAACTTTGGAGCGGAGATTGGCGGAGATTTTGCCATTGAAAATATCTTAGTAATTTGCACAGACAAGTAATTTGGTTAGAACAACTAACTAACTAACTAAATACATTTATGGTTAACTGTCTATATGCCGACCAATCCCAGTAGTTAATTCAACCTCGCGTTCATTCTCCTATAACCATACCTATTTCTTCTAGTAACAGGCTTAAATGGTTGTAGTGGAATCATATAGTGTGTGGTTGAGTTAACTGTTTCGACTATCTAGTTGTCACACGGTTAACAGCGTGTAATTTGGTTCGTATAATGAAATATTTACTTCCTATCATCGCTCGGTAATCTTTTCCTCTCTGACTTTCATTTCTTTCCCAATTTTAATTCAGCAACTTTTGGTGTTACATCATATTTAGGGTTAAAATACACCTTAAAAGTTATATCTATTCGAAAGCAAGCTTATTAAGCGTGTTGTATAATTACACTCGCCATCAGGGGTTCCCAACTTCTTTAGGTTGACGTATCATGCATTTCTAAGTATCACAGTCGGAAACGTTGGATACCGGTTATTCATCGACAACAAATATTACCGTTCAAATACATTATCATTGAAGTAATTATTAGTTAGTACGCTGCATATTAAACCTTTTTACGTACCACCTAAAAGAGCTCATCATACCACGTGTTGAAAACCGCTGCTCTAAACTGTCTGTATTTATTATTTTAGTAATACAAAATATTTTTTATTCTTGAATTAAACCATTTTAAGTCTCTAAAAGTCGTTTCATATATAGTATAGTGCTTTGGGAAAAGAGAAAATACCTTTGTTTTTATTGCTACCGCATGCATATCAATTTAGAAAATACATTAAACTTTAAATTAGCCCCGGCCCATCACTCGACTCGTAAGTCATAATAACACATTCCAATAGCAATATCGCGTCAGCTCAGCATATTACGGTTATCCCGAGGCTCGTCCAATGTCCAGTTTGTTTCATTTCATACTAAAAGACTACATAAAATACTTAGCTCCACCTCCTTTTACGAAATCAACCAATCACAAAACGTTACAAAAAAAAACACCGCGTCCAATCATAATTTATTCTATAGTTTTTGCTGAATTTTCATACGCATGCGGTAATATACATTGTAGTTTAAAGCGTTATTTAATAGGATATTCAGAGGAAAAGCGCGTTGTACGTAACATTTTAGGTTTAAATCGTTTTATACATAAATAATTCTGATTATAAATTAATTTTCTGAGATTTTCTTATGAAATAATAAGAAATATTCAGAATGAAATAAATAGTTTCCAAAAGCATATCAAGTTTATTCGTAGCCGCATCTTGCCCTCGTTCAGATATTTAGCTTTCCATACGCAAGTGCATTTGGTCCCTGGAGTCTTTCCTTAGTTTGGTAAATTTGTGCGTAGAGGTAGAAAAAAAATAAGGCAGTTCTTATATAGCAATAAAATAGATGTTTTGTATAGCAGCAGTATAATCGATTGTTTGCAATAATAGAGAGAAATGCATTTATACACAGGGTGTCCCATAAGTCCCGTTTCATAGGAAAATATATTTTCAATTAAATTTAAAATAGTAATACATTAAAATTAAAAGAAATCTTCTAACTGATGTCTTGTGTCTTGATTTTTTAAAAATTTATTTACTTTCCTGCGCTTCTCTTCATTATTTTCCTTTTCTTGTTATTAACACTCGTTTTCTCTATGTCTATACGGACGTGGGTAGCCCGCTTGAATCGGTGGGTGCCATTAAACTTTCGAACAAAGCAAAGGAACCGGAGATAATTACACAATTTTATTCACTATTTACTGACTTTCTTCGTTTATACCGAAACAATTGGACCAACGGAGTAAAGGGAGTGAAGAATTAACGTTAACATTTAACCGCGGAGAGAGACATAATTAATATCTTAAATAAACACTAACATTCTAATACTATAACCACCAAACCAAGTCGCATCCCGCCCGAAGACTGAATTGGGCATTTCACCCATTTCTCTCGGCCCATTTTTTCAGGTGTTGCCAACTAGCACTTTATATTCTTAATTTCAAACAAACCATTATTAATTTCTTATTAAACATTATTTTCTTCTTTGTTAAACAAAATATTATTAAATTCTTATTAAACATCATTATCTTTAAACAAAAAAAAACAAAAAAATACGACACATGTTTAGGGACCTTTTTTTTTGTTGCAGGTAGAAGAATAACGGAATGGCTAATATGAAAGTGAGGTACACTCGTGAGGAAAAGGCCTCCAAGACCTTTTTTCCTCAACAGTGTATGTAACTCACGAGGCCATTTCCTCACGAGTGTAACTCACTTCCATATAAGCCAATGCGTGTTATTTTACCTGCAACCAAAAAATTCCCTAAACAAGGCATCAATTTGAAGATTTCTTTTAGTTCTAATGTATTAATGTTGTAAATTTTAATTAAAATTAGATTTTCCTATGAAACCGGGCTTATGGGACACTATATATATATATATATATATATATATATATATATATATATATTACATATTTCTTTAGTTCTGTTTACATTTACACTGTTACACAGTATTTTAATAACTAAGTTAGTAAATATTAGTCTATTTATGTTAGTTGGATAGGAAATATATATATATATATATATATATATAAGTAATTCTGAATTAAATAATTATGTAATACAGTATAACAAAAATTTCTTGTTCATTTATTAATAAATCAATTATAGTCTCAATTAATTTTTTATCTAAATTTTAATAATTAATATTGCACATTAAAAATAATTGTTTGAACGCATCTTTGATGTTACATTTTTAATAAAAAAATAAATTAATTCAAGCATGAAATACTTTTCATTCTAATTTGAAAAAATATATGAATAAATTGTCCATTTTGATTTATATTTTTTTTATTTTTAGTTATATTTTTTTTTTACTTCACAAATAGATATACTATTAAATTGATTAAAAGATAACGGGTACTAATTTTAATCTAATGCTATGAATCAAGTTATAAAAATGGGATATAAGTTTGTTAAAACTCGTGTAAAAATTATTCGGTATTATTTTTGTTATTGTTATTATTATTATTATTATTAGTGCGGGTTTATTTAAAATAAATTCTAGGTTTTTTTTTATATGCCTATTTCATTTACATCTCTTCAGCCATATCTTAAAACTTTGTATTCTCTCTCTGCTTGTCTTTTTATATACTGGGTGCGGCAAACGTAACGCCCTTTTAATAATTGTATCTTTATAGTTTTATACAGTATAATTTTTTAGTTTTATATTGTAGCATTTTGTTATTTTTTAGTTTTTACTGAGAAAGTACTTATTATTTTTCTTAAAATGCTGTATTTTTCTTAAAAACCTTATTATTTCTCTTAAAATGCTGTAATTGATTTATTTCCTTCAATAAAAGAGAATAAACTAAAAAGGGCGTTATTTTTGCCGCACCCATATATATATATTTTTTTTTTCGTGCCTTTCATTTTCCCAATTTTCTTTGCCTTTTGAGGCTAAACTTTTTTACGACAAAAATTGAATAAAAGTTTCAAAAAGGCTTTGCTATTTCCCAGTTCCTCTTAGTTTTCTTTCGAGAAAAAATTTAATATTGAGTGTCCCTTTCAAATAATAGAAAAACGGAGCACTAATCAAAGAAAACGGAACAGACGCTTCTTGGTTTCCTAAGCATGTAAAAATTTGCATCTATTTATTGTTTCTTACAGAAAAGTACACCTCGTCCTTGAGTTGGAGTGAGGATGAAACGCAATCTAGTGGCAACGTCAAAGATCAGGTAGGAGGATTTAATAAATCTTTTGGGAAAGTCTTAAGTAACCAACCAGCTGTAAGCCTCTTGAGTCGTGACGTCATTGTTTACATCGAGTAGTTTAGTGGGCGGAGTTTGTGACTGGCCAATGAGATAGCTATAATATATCCATTAGATGCGCTTTACTTAGATTAAGGTTATAAGTTTCAATTCTAATTAATTATTTAATAATAATTAATAATTAATACCAAATCGGGAGATAAAGACACGTATCCTAAGAAGTTTTAAACAAACATTAAAAATATTTGTAGATATAAGATTAATTAATTAATAATAATACTAAAAAATAATTGAATTACATTATCTGACTCAATTAATTAAAATAATTAAATTATATTAAATAATTATAAATTCATACGTGTCATGGTCAAAAGGTGTGTACTTTAAAATTCAAGCACACAATCTTGTACTCAAATACTCGTGGTTCGTATTGCCACTCTCGCCTTCCTAACATTCTAGTAGCTAGAAAGGTCGGACGATATAGAAATGAAAGTAGCTTCTCGTGAAATGTACATCGGTTACCAGGGTTATACTGTGCCGTAAGGTAGGTAGGTGTGGCACAATATATCTCGACTTTGGTATGATCGATGGTGTACGTTTAACGAATAAAGGACAATTAAAACACTTTAGACGAACAAAAGGAACTCACACACAGAGTGTAATGACCTATGTAACAAAGAGTATATAGTACTTACATAATTTCTTGTTTACCTTTTATTTGTTTTATGAGTAACAAGAGTTCAGGTAACAAAAATACTACATCAAATATAAAAACTATAAAATTTGTAATTTTATATATATATTGTTTTTAAGTACTGTAATTCTGCGGATTTTTTTACTGAACCTTGTATATTATGTATGATTTCAATAACGGTTTAGTGTCTTTACTTAAACTAATATGCTTATTTTTCGTGCATATATATATATTTTTTTTTCAAAATCACTTTGATTAATGTATTGAAATCACTTGAACGTATTTTCAGTGTGGGAATTTTCATTCAGTTATCATTTGAAGGTCTTGTGTTCAATTGCAATCCTATGCAATTTCGGACGAATATTCGATTACAATTTTGATGAACAAACATTTTTTTTGAAGATTCAAGTTATACTTTTAATATTTGAATTAGATTCCGTAACAACGTCCTTATTCTTGTACTGTTAAGCATAATACAGGGTGTCCCAGAATTAACTATCTATTTCAATGAAATCGGACAAATTTTTTAAAAACACACTTTTATTTATGTTTATCATGTTTAATATGTGTTAAAAATGTATAAATTTCTAAATTGTTTTCATAATTTTATTTTCATAATTTTTTCATTATCTGGTCCAATGAAAGACCGTCTGAAGTCATAGAATGGCAAAGAGACTCTCCAAAAGTTAACGTGTGGCTTGGAATGATCAAATCCAAAATTTATGGCCCATTCTTCTTTGCGGAAGCAACTGTAACAGGTACCGTCTACCTTGATATGCTTCAGCAGTGTTTCTCGAACCACAGCTTCTTGATGATGGCATTCTTGATAATGTTGTGTTCAACAAGATGGAGCACCATGTCATTATGCTCTAATTGTTCGAGAATACCTCAACAGACGCCTTCCGAATCGGTGGATTGGACGTGGAGGACCTCGACCTTGGCCTCCGCGTTCTCCGGATTTGACACCCCTGGATTTCTTTGCATGGGGTTTCATAAAAACAAAGGTTTATCGCCAAAAGATCAATAGTTTAGCTGAACTTAAAGAACGCATCCAGTTGGCAATGCGGAGATAACACCTGAAATGCTTCAAAATGTGTTTCGCAGCGCTGAGGATAGATTTGAAATTTGCAGAGATACAGACGGTGCACATGTTGAAACTTCTCAATAAAGTTTTGACTTATGATTTATAAATCTATTTGTTTTTGTATCATAATTTAGTAATAAACACAAAATTATGTCAATTTTTATTAAATTTGTCCGATTTCATTGAAATAGATAGTTAATTCTGGGACACCCTGTATATGTAACAAGATATACAATGGCGCTCGTAAGTATTCGTACAGAGAAATATTAGTTTATATTCGTCCTTATCTTTTGTACTATGCATAGGATAGTTACGAAAAATTTACCATTCGTTTGAAAAATTTTAACAAATAAAAAAATTTAATTTAACTTAACTCTTTAATGCATAAACGGGCAAATTTTAACCTGTCAAATACACGCATTCGTAATTTAACCCTACAAAAAATTCATGCGGTAAAGGGTTCAACATATAATGTAAAACATCAAAGAAGAATTTGAAGAAAATAAAAAAAGTTAAAATGCAAAAGTTTTCGTACATTTATTTACAAAATTTTTTAATACTTTGTGTGTCCACCTTTTAGGTTTGAAGAATTTAAAATTTTTATCAGTAGTTGGCTGTTTATTGGTTAGAAACCGTTGGCAATTCTGAATTCCAGAATTTTCTCTGTAAATCTTCGTGGAAGACGGATGACTGTACGAACCATTAGTAAGCAATGGATCGTCGTGGTAAAGAGCTGTCCACAGATTTTAAGAGATCCGTTACTGCTGCACACGAACCTGGAAAGAGTTAAAGGAAGATAGGAGAAGAGCTTTGAATTCTATTTACGATGGTTGCTGCAGTTATAAAGAAATGGAAAGGCTTTGAAACAATCAAAACTCTAGCAAGGTGTGGACGACCTTGCAAGATTTCAGAACGTACAGCTTGACTGATTGAAAGAATGACTGCTGCGAATGCACGAGTGACTGCGGGTAATATTTGCTAAACATTAAGATTGTCTAAGATCGATGTCCATTCTTCTTCCGTACGTTGTACATTGAGAAAGTCTGCATGGAAGAGCTGTACGAAGAAAACCTTTGCTACGAAAAGCGCGTAAAGAAGTTCGTTTAAAGTACGCCAAGGATCATCAAAATGATGGATTTACATTCTGGAAGAAAGTTCTTTGGACAGACGAGACCGAAATTGAACTATTCGGGAACAACGAGCGACGGTATGTTTGGCGAAAATCAAACACTGCATTTGAGAGAAAAAAAAAATCCTTCCTGCAGTTAAACAAAGTGGTGGTAGTTTGCTTCTTTGGGGATACTTTAGTGCTTCTAGTCCAGGAAAGTCTATCAATGGAATCTTGAATTCGAAGAAATATCAAGGAATTTTAGAAGAAAATGTATTGCTTCAGTTTGGGAGTTGCGAATGGGTCGCAGTTGAGTACCGCAACAAGATAATGATCCAAAACATAAAAGTAAAAGCAACAAAATGGCTTCAACAAAAGAATTTCAAGCTTCTCAAGTGGCCCAGTCAAAGCCCAGATCTCAATTTAATCGAAATTTTATGGTCTGACTTGAAAAAAGGTGTCCGCAAGAGAAACCTTTGGAGTCTAAATGAATTGTAGCAATTTTCTTTAGAAGAATGGGCTAAAATTTTCAGATATATGTCGAAACATTGGAGAAAAATATCCAAAACGAATCAGTGAAGTCACTGAAACAAAAGGTGAAACACAAAAATAAAAATATTTTGTAAGTAGATGTACGAAAATTTTGCTTTTTTAACATTTTTATTTTCCTCAAATTCTTTGTTTTACATTATATATATTATTTTATGCGGTAAGGAGGGGCCAAGGCCAGCGCCCGTGAAAATGCCCCCCCCCCCCCACCTATATAAGAAGGACAGAGCCGAAATCAAGGTCTCCGAGGCTCACTATGCCTCTTTTTTTTTTAATTTTGAAAAGATTGTGCTGTGTATAAAATGCATGTATGTGTATTGGGTTGCTCACAGCGTAAATGAGACACGGAAAAAGACCAATTAAAGAGGACAGTGACATGAGAAATGGGAGTTCCAGCATTTCCCGTCTCCTGCCTAACGTCCCCCACCCCGGAGTACTTCCCTGGTTGATTGGTGTCTACAATCTCCTCTTGAAAGGAACAGTTAAACTATTTTTTTAGTTGTTAAATTTTTCCAAACGAACGGTACACTTTTCATAACTATCCTAGGCATGATACCAAAGATAAGAACGAATATAACTGGAATATTTCTCTGTGCGAATACTTATAAGCACCACTGTCTATATAACCATTGTTTAAGTAATAACCTAACCCAACTAGAAGTTATTTTTAATGGTCAGGTATAAGCTAAAACTCTATGGTATACATTTAATATATATATATATATATATATATATATACAGGGCGTCCCAAAAAAATGTATACACACTTTAAATAATTATAAAGGCAGTGTTATTAAAATACATTTAATTTTCAAAATGTAATAGAATCTACAGACATTATTTAATTGTTTTGTCAACGCCTTTTTCAAACTGACGTCCGTTCTGGTCCAGGCACTGCTGATAACGCGAAGCAATGGAATCGCAAACATCACGAAACATTTCGTTTGGTATTTGTGTGCATTCTCGTTCAATGGCTGCTCTCAATTCAGCGACTGTTGCAGGTTTTATAGCGTAGACTTTGTCTTTTAAGTATCCCCATAAAAAAAAGTCTAGTGGTGTGAGGTCTGGTGAACGCGGAGGGTATTCTACGAAACCCCTTCGTCCAATCCACATCCACATCCACATCGTGCCAAGTACCACTCGCAATACTCCACTCTTCGGTCCGGATCATCATCTTCATTAATAGCATGGACTAATCTTGGAATGTAACTTTTCCATTGACAGCGCTTCAAAATGCGTTGGACAGACGATTCTGAAATTCCTACCTCACGACTCGCTTGCCGCACAGATTTCTTGGACTTTGGTGATACGTTTCCAGTACTCTTTCTTGCTTTGTGGGGCTTGTCGATGTCCGTGGTCTTCCGGAACGCTTCTTGGGACATTCTGAACAGTTCCATCGGCTTCAAACTTATCTCTAATTCGAGTGATGGTAAGTCGCGTTGGTGGATCTGTTTGAAAACTCCCTCCTAAACTGTCTTTGCACTTCAACTGCGTTTTCACACTTCCAGTAGCATTTTAGAAGAATTTCCTTTGTTCAAAGCTTAGTCTGACTGCCATTATTAATTCTAATGGGTTTAACTTGGAAAGAAAGAAACATCAATTGAGCTATCAGCTGTTAAAGTGTGTATACATTTTTTGGGACGTCCTGTATATATATATATATATATATATATATATATATATATATATATATATATATATATATATATATACAGGGTGGGCCGTAAGTTTCCATACATAGGAAAAATAAACATTTTTTTTATGGACAACCATTTTTATTTATATAATATGCTCTACATGGTTGCCATTGTTTTGAAAACACATTTCAATACGTGTTCCCCACTGTTGATGAACACGCATTAGCACAGTTGACGTTATGCTTGTAATGGCGTTGGTGATACGTTCCTTAGATGATTTATGTCTCGTATCTTTTCCTGATACACCATGGCCTTCAAGTGCCCCCAAAGATAGAAATCAAGGGGGTGAGATCTGGGGATCTGGGAGGCCACTCCACAGGACCACGCCGACCAATCCAAGCATCCGGAAACTGCTGCTGATCCAAATACCGACGCACGTGAAGACCATAATGAGGTGGAGCTCCATCTTGCTGGAAGTAAACTGGGAAGTTACCTTCCTCGTTTAGCAGGGATGGGAAAATCTCTTCTTGCAACATGTTAAGATACCTTTCGGCATTAAGATTTCCACTGACAAAAATTGGTCCAATAATTCTGTCACCCCATATCCCGGCCCACACCATCACTTTACCGGCACCTTGCATCTTCGTCGGACTCAGCCAGTTAGGGTTAGCATTACTCCAATAACGTATGTTTTGCCGATTAACCTCTCCATTGACGTAAAAATTTGCTTCATCAGTAAACAAGATCTTAGTTGAAAAGTTTGCATCCTCGTTCACTTTGGTTAATGCCCATTCACAGAATTCCATCCGTTTATCCGGGTCGTCTTCACTCAAATGCTGTGCCATATGCAATTTGTATGGATGCCATTTGTTTGCTTTCAAAATGCGCCTGATACTCGATCTGGTGACACCACTTTCTGCAGACAACCGTCGTGTACTTTTTCTGGGACTCCGTGTAAGCGCTGTAAGTATCGTAGCTGTTGTGTCTTCATCGGTGGCTGTACGTCTTGGACCACTTCGCGGTTGATCTGCAACATTTCCAGTTTTCTGAAACTTGTTAATAAGTTTTGCCACAGTGTCGTGTGTGATGTTCGTTCCATGTTGTCTGTTAAAGTTCATTGCAACCATGCGACTGCTTCCCGACCCAGCCATCAGTATGATTTCAATTCGTTGCTCTTTCGTCAAACGCATATTCTTAGGGTATCTGAAACGTAAAAACAAACGTTTAATTTTTCCTATGTATGGAAACTTACGGCCCACCCTATATATAATATATATATATATATTATATATATATATATAAATAATTGAAAACACTCATTATACCAAAATTTGAATACTGCTCACTCTTGACGCCCCATACAAGAAGGAAGAAATTAATAAACGAAGATATTCAGAGACATTTCACAGCAAAGAACTCAACTAGTGGGAAAGACTACATAAACTAAATCTGTACTCCCTGGAAAGAAGGAGGTAGAGGTATACCATAAATATATACATGGAAAATGATCGGAAAACTGGTACCAAATGTCAAACTAAACCCAATTACCATTCAAACAACGCTGGAAAATAGGAAAGGCAGAATGTGTAGTGTTCCCAAACTAAGGCCCGACAAGGGGCCTCTTCAACAATGAAGGAAAACAGCTTGGTTATCGGGGGGGGGGGGCAAGACTTTTTAACCAGCTTCCAAAGGACCTCAGAAACGTGACAGGGGTCAAAGTTAAAGTCTTCAAAAGAAGACTAGATGTCTGGCTCAGGATGGTACCAGATGAGCCGGGTGTACCTGGCTATATGCGGTGGAGAGCTCAAGAGGCAACTCGCTCCTCCACCAAGCTAGGCCTAGAGTCGGGGCCACCAGCTTGACCTCTTCGTGTGAAGAAAGACCAACGCACGGAACTGTTACGAGGTTACCAGGTATATATATATATATACAGTATATATATATATATATATATATATATATATATATATATATATATATATATATATATGTATATGCAGGATAATCATATTTAAGCAAAATTTTCAGTATATTAGTCAGAATATTTAAACAATAAAATTGTTTAATTTCCTCCAGAATGAATAAAATATTCACTGAATAAATTCATTAAAAATAAGAAATGAAATTTTTGAGAAAGAAATTTTAAATTATAATTCGGACAAAATCCGCAAAGAAAAACCCTTCATAAATTTTCCTACATCTTTTCATTATTAGTATAATAGGTTCTTTTTTCTTTTTTTTACGTAAAATGACTGATGTGGAGGATGAATAACTCCTCGAAACTTCCTCAGGCACCCATTTTTCGCTCCGGTTTGTAGAAATTATTGCGCATCATTAAGGGCCACGTATTCATCGTGTGTAATACGCACTCATAAAGCGTCATAAAGGCAGCGTTTTTGACTGTACAGTTAAACCGAATCTTAGCTTTGAGCCTGCCATAATAATTATATATATATATATATATTATATATAGGCGGTATTTTTTGTTATTTTCCCTCGTATTGAGGTAAAGCGGAATAAAAATCTGCGAAGGAAGACCTTAATACGTTATGTAAACTTTCAGAATCTTTAATGAGACCAAGAGTCCTTTTCAGGTACCTCTGCAAAAAGAAAAAACAAAAACAATATATATATGTGTGTGTGTGTGTGTGTGTGTGTGTGTGGATATACTATATATATGGACTGAGACATAAAGATAAACACACACAGAATTCAAGGTAACGAAAAAGGAAGGTGGAAAAACGCTGATTACGTCATGAATGGGCCATAAACCATAACGTTTTCTCCTGAAGAGATTTGAAGGCAAATTTCTCATCCGAAGAAGTGGGATGGCGCCCATGTCTGCCTGAGAATGCACCAGAACACAGCCCTTGGCTACGGGGTGCGAATTCACATTTAAGGTCGCCCATATTTATAATGTCGCCTCACGCAGAGTGTTTTCATGTTTTGATTTCAGTATTCACTGTTTATTTATCTTCATTCTTTCTTTACTTGTAATAAATGCAAGCTACAATTTCAGAGTTAGAGAAGAAAGCTTCGACCATGCATCAAAATTTTGAGCTTCACTCCATTGAGGACAATGGATGATGAAGATTTGTGTAACGAAGCTGCGCCCATTTCCACCACAGACCCGTGTAATGAATCGTTCCGCTACTGGAGGATTATATACGAATTTTAGTTCAAAGTTTACGTGTAATATTTTCTGTATGTTCTGAAATGATAAACATCTGTGAAATGCGATGACTCTGGATCATCGTGATCATCATGATGATGATTGGGGTTGTTTAACCCCTTTCGCAACATCTGTAAGGGTCATGTGATGCGCATGGAATCCGAATCACGACCCCATTAAGGAAGACACTGAGAAGTGCCTTCATCCGAAGTCCGATTTCAGAATGAATCCAGGACCTTCAAAAATAGCTAGGCGCTTATCATTTAGGATACTCTGACGGTGTTGGTGGGATTGAGTAGCTGCCCGGAAGAGATATTGAACAAGGATCACAACTAATTTCATTGGGGAAGAGGGTAGAGAGAGAGAAGAGACATATAATTTAGGAAGATATTCTCTCTCTCTCTCTCTCTCTCTCTCTCTCTCTCTCTCTCATTTGCATAAATGATATCGACGCTGGCATCGTCAGTAGGATCGCCAAATTCGCTGATGACACCAAGCTTGGGGCCAATCTTGGGACGCCCGAAGCGATCGAGCAACTGCGTGCGGACTTACGTAGGATAGGAGAGTGGTCCGAAAAATGGCAAATGCCGTTTAATTTGGGTAAATGCAAGGTGATGCACATTGGCTACGCCAATCCCAAGCCGGACTGCTCGATGTCGGGGAGTAATATCGAGGCCACTGATTTGGAAAAGGACTTGGGTGTGCTAATAAGCAGCGACCTTAAGTTTACCAAATAGTGCGTAGAGGTGGAAAGAAAGCCCAGAAGCTGTTGGGTTATATCAGGAGGCAATTTCGATTTCGGAACAAGGAGATTGTGCTCTCTGTACAATTTCCTGGTTCGGCCGCACCTGGAGTATGCTGTGCAGTTCTGATCGCTCACCCTCAGGAAAGATATTGAGAGGCTGGAGCGAGTGCAGGCGAGGGCCACAAAGTTAATCCCTTCCGTTAGGCATATGGGCTACAATCGACGCTTACGCGCCCTGAATTGTTTTCGCTGGAAACTCGGAGGCTGCGCGGTCAATTCATCGAGGTTTTCAAGCTCTTACACGGGTTCAACGATGTCGATTTTAGAAGCATGTTTAGTTTGAATAATAACCCAACTCGCAACAATGGTTGGAAGTTAGATTTGAAACGGTTTAACACTAGTGTGTGTGGGAATTACTTTACCTATAAAATCTGTAACACGTGGAACAGGCTACCTTCAGAAGTTGTGCACAGTTCCTCTGTGGATCAGTTCAAGAAAAGGTTAGACCGAATGTTGCACACTATTTGAGGGTGTAGGAATTTTTCCCTGGCACCCGTTGCCATTGGTACCTCCTCGGTATGGCCCGCAAGGCCTTTTGAGGTACTTCTTTTCCTTGTACTCCTTGTAATTCTCTCTCTCTCTCTCCACGGCGGGAGACCCAAGTTGAAAGTCAGTTACATACAAAGAGTTGGCAGACACATACACATGACAGACATCCAATTACAGAAAAGACGCTCATACACTTGCAGGCCTTGTTAATATGTCTAAGAATAGTGTAGAGAAATATTTTGTAGAAACACACAATTTTATAACGAAAAAAAAAATGCATGGCATGGATTAGGTGAGGCTAAGTTGCGTTTCCGCTGTCACTATTTCTTTTTTTTTCTTCTTCGTTCTCTTGGGTGGCTGGATGCACGTGACGGGTGAGGGCATGGTGTGAAAATCTGATTTCTGTTCTTAATTCCTATTTCCATTCCTTTCCTGTTGAAGCATCTCATCACTTTGCGCGCGTGATGTCTTTGCGCGTACATGGGTGAAGACATGAAGAGGGTAACTTTTTCCTTCCTCTTAATCCTTTTGCGGCTTCCCTGAAGTGGGTCATGGGGTTTTTGTTGGACCAATACTCAATAAATAGAGCTGTAAATATTTTATATAAAATTAAAACCATTTGTTCGAGGTTTTTGTGACGATACCAAGTGGTTGATGTGCTATCGGCACAAGTATATTATTGGTTAGTTTCATAATATATGTGCTGATATTAATCATTTCAATTCATTACCAAAAAATTCTGTATCCAGTTCAGAGAATCTAGAACAGGAATCTGGTGTAGGCAATTGCATGGTCTCATCGATAGATGAGTTTAATGCCTTTGTATTATAAAAAGATATTTATAAAAATCTTTCAGTGCTGAATCTAAACATTCGAAGCTTACCTAGGAACTATAACTACTTATTGGCCCTTTTGAAAACTTCTACGGTCAAATTTAGTGTTATAATTCTCACGGAAACCTGGTCAAATAGTAGTATTAAAAACCTGTATAATAGAGATAATTACTTGGCTTATCATACTGTAAGAGATGATCAGATTGGTGGAGTATCTCTGTGTATGTGCGTCAAACTTACGACTCTAACGAAGTATTTTCTGTATGTAATAGTGATAATGAAAACCTGATTGTTAATATAAAATACAAAAGTAATGTATATTCTGTCCATGCAATATATAGACCACCTAATACTAATATCAATAGCTTTTTAATTCACTTAGATAACATGTTATGCAACTTCCACAAATCGAATGCCGTAGTTGCGGGTGACTTCAGCATCAATTTGCAATCTGAAGCAATCTCTCATAAATTTTTAAACTTAATGAATTCTTTCTATCTTAGTCTTATTATTACCAAACCCACTCGAGTCTGCAACTATGGCAATCGAATAACAGAATCTACGATTGATAATGCCCTCGTAAATTCTGGAATTATAACCACAAACATCAGTGATCATTTTCCTACTTACGCTATTTTCAATAACATTGTTCAGGTTGGGGACAAAACAACTATTGATTACAGAATATTCTCAGAGGTTAATAAAAGAAAATTTATTGGGGCTGTAGAAAATACTCGATTTGACTGTGACGAACCTATAAATGACCCAGATCATATGTTTCAGGTCTTCTATGACACCTTATTACATATTTTTAATATTTGCTTTCCTTTAAAGAGAAAAACAGTTTTGCCCAAAAGTGTCGCAAATCCATGGATCACTCCAGGAATTATCACTTCAATAAAGAACAGAGATAAATTATTCAAATTGCAATTACAGAGCAAAATTTCTAAAATACAATATACTCAATACAGAAACAAATTAGCTAAAATAATCAAAATTGCAAAATATAACTATTATAACAATCAATTTTCCAAACATAAAGGAGACATGAAAAACATTTGGACAACCATAAACAATCTTCTCGGAAAACAAATTAAGACAAATTCAATAGAGAAATTAAATGTTGATAATAAAGAAATTACTGATGATACTGCTATTGCAGACTCTTTAAATGCACATTTTACTTCAATAACGGATAAGCTTCGCTCACAATTAATAAATAATGATCACTCACCCACTAAATTCATTTTCTTTTGTTCCTGCTATCTCTACTGAGGTCCGGAATATTATTGGTAAATTAAAAAATACAAAAAATAACATTCATAACATTCCTGTACCTATATTGAAACTTGTTAAAGACAAGATATCTGTAACTTTGGCTAAAATTATCAATCAAAGTATTTCCAAAGGAATATTCCCATCAATGCTAAAAACTAGTTGTATAACGCCCCTTTTTAAAGGGGGTGATCCCACACTAGCAACAAATTACAGGCCGGTGTGTTCATTATCTGTGTTCAGCAAAGTTTTTTAAAAAATTGTAAGAAGTAGAATGGAACGATATTTAGAATCCTACAATTTATTATCTCCAAATCAATATGGCTTCCGTAATAATAAAACAACGGAAATGGCTATTTTAAATCTTATGGAAAATGTAAATATAGCGAAGGAGAACAAAGAAATAATGATATCACTATTTATGGATTTGAGTAAGGCGTTTGATGTAATAGACCATAATATTCTACTTAATAAATTATATGTTAGGCTTTAGAGGAGCAATCAGTGATTGGTTTAAAAGTTATTTGTCCAATAGATATCATTTTGTATCAGTAAACAAGTTTTGCTCAACTAAAGTGCTTGTCAAACATGGTGTACCACAGGGCTCAGTTCTGGGTCCACTGTTATTTTTATTATATATAAATGACCTTCTACGTTCATCTGATATATTGAACTTCATAATGTTTGCAGATGATACAACTGTCTCTTTTTCTTGCAAAGATGTTAATACAGCTAAGAATATATTTAATTCAGAATTCATCAGTGTAATGAAATGATTGACCACCAATAAACTCTTCCTAAATACCAGTAAAACAAATTCCATGATTTTTACTAATAAAGAAATGCATATCTTGATGAACTTAATGTTAATGAAATCGCCATAAAGGAGTGTACTGTAACAAAATTTCTTGGTGTAATGCTAGATAAGAATTTGCAATGGAGTGATCATGTAAATTATATCGCGAAAAAGATTTCAAGGAGCGTTGTTATAATGTTTAAACTTAGGAATGTAGTCCCTAAACAAGTTTTATTGGCTCTTTATCGTACTCTTGTTCTTCCTTATATAACGTACTGCACCCTTGTTTGGGGAAAATCCGCTAACAACTCACTAAATTCGTTTTTCTGTATCCACCCGAGGAGGATGCCAGTGGGCGTCGAAAATGTTGTGGAAATAAACTCTGTCTATTAGAGTGGGTTTTTATTTTCATATTTTGACCTTCACGTAGAAAAAGTGAAGTTTTTTGCATTCACTAAATGGTATCTTTGTCATCCAAAAACGAGCAATAAGGTTATTATCTGTTGCTGATTTCCTTGATCACTCTAGTGCATTATTTAAAGAGCTAAAGCTACTAAAGTTCAGTGATATAACCAAGCTGGCACATTTTATTTTTATTTACAAGTGTAAGAACAAAATCATTAATTTGCAGTAGGTAAATAGATATTTTGTAACTCATCAAGAAATCCACTCATATCAGACCAGAAATAGATCAAAGCTTGTTATACCTCAATTTAGATTGTCTTCATCTCAAAAACTACCCATTTTCATTGGATTGAAACTATGGAATGACTTACATGCCGATATAAAAAATATTGCCAATGTAAATTTGTTTAAAACCAAGTTGAAATCCCGATTAATAATGGCATACTAACAAAAATCTAGGATTAATGTCCATTAATATTGTTTACTAATTATTAATTTCTCGTGTGTAATCTAGTATTAAAAACACATATCTTGGGATTGTTCAGTTCTTATCTCTCATGTATAATATTGGTTTCTTTGTACGGTATTGGTATAGTGCCTTCAATGGTGACCTTGTATTTGTCATGTCAGCAGTGATAATTTAAGATTAATACATGTTTTAACTATTAATAATACTTATTTACTTATTTATTTATTATTAATTAATAATAACTAGCTGTTTATTTTTAATAAGAGCCCAGTAAAGCCTAAAGCTTAAGGGCCAAATTAAATAAAATAAATAGTCGAGCTTCACAATTATTCATGTCACTGTAAATTGAAAAAATGTATTTTATTATCAATAAATGTTATTCTATTTTATATTCTATACAACGTGCTATCTATCGTACGATCTCTGTGTGCATGACGTAATTGTAGAACTAGCTTATATATTATCCTCTTTCCTGTAAAATTTCCTTCCTATTTTTCCAGGATCAAGGTATTCCTTTTAACCTTTTTCCGTACCCGCCTCTGGCGGGGAGGGAGCGTAGGGTTGGGAGAGAGTTTGTTTTTCTATTCAGTTTTCTACTACTGTTGGAATAGTTAAAAAATGAACCAGTTTAATAACAGGAACCTCCCTGAATGGACTGAAGGGTCATTGAGGCTTCCTCTTGTCCTTGTAACTCTCTCTCTCTCTCTCTCTCTCTCTCTCTCTCTCTCGCTATATATATATATATATATATATTATATTACGGTACATAGAACCATGAAATTTTAGTATGTTAGTAATAGGTAATTCTATGGTTTGTATGCCATCTTTTAGCATTTTAGCTGAGAAATTGGATTTATGGCGAATATTCCAGAAAAATCTTGCTAATCATAGGTTGAAGTTGATAATTAAAGCGATTTTAATTAACGTAATGAAGGAGGTTTGGACAAGCTTCTCAAGAAAATCGATAAAACAGGAGATATCAAAAGAATACCAGATAGCGGTATTAAATTTGGCCACCAAACAGTCCTGATTTAAATCCTGTCGATTACGGTCTTTGGAAAAATTTGTCAGAGAATTTATCGGGTCAAAGTAAGAAATGTCGCTAATTTACGACAGCTGGTTCTGAAAAAATGTGATGAGCTACCACAAAAAGAAATCAATAAAGCCATAGATGAGTTCCGTCCTAGACTGAAAAAGGTTGTAGAAGTTCGTGGTAAACATATCGAGCAATTTTTTTTAACATCAAGGTAGCACCATATGTGAGTACTTTGTAACTTTTGATCTGCACATACAATGCAGTAGTAGTGTAAATAGAGAATTTCCAGTGGTATAAAGAAATGGTCAATAAATCCGTAATTTTCATTAGTTTTCTTTGAAATCCGTTTACCGTATAGGAAATTTACTTAGTTGTGGGGTGTGAAAAAAATATTGAAATCTGACCATAACTTTGGATTTTACAGCCAAAGTTCGAGGTCTCCCTTTTTCTTTGCCGACCCGAGAGATATATATATATATACAGGGTGGGCCGTAAGTTTCCATACATAGGAAAAATTAAACGTTTGTTTTTATGTTTCAGATACCCTAAGAATATGCGTTTGACGTAAGATCTTGTTTACTGATGAAGCAAATTTTTACGTCAATGGAGAGGTTAATCGGCAAAACATACGTTATTGGAGTAATGCTAACCCTAACTGGCTGAGTCCGACGAAGATGCAAGGTGCCGGTAAAGTGATGGTGTGGGCCGGGATATGGGGTGACAGAATTATTGGACCAATTTTTGTCAGTGGAAATCTTAATGCCGAAAGGTATCTTAACATGTTGCAAGAAGAGATTTTCCCATCCCTGCTAAACGAGGAAGGTAACTTCCCAGTTTACTTCCAGCAAGATGGAGCTCCACCTCATTATGGTCTTCACGTGCGTCGGTATTTGGATCAGCAGCAGTTTCCGGATGCTTGGATTGGTCGGCGTGGTCCTGTGGAGTGGCCTCCCAGATCCCCAGATCTCACCCCCCTTGATTTCTATCTTCGGGGGCACTTAAAGGCCATGGTGTATCAGGAAAAGATACGAGACATAAATCATCTAAAGGAACGTATCACCAACGCCATTACAAGCATAACGTCAACTGTGCTAATGCGTGTTCATCAACAGTGGGGAACACGTATTGAAATGTGTTTTCAAAACAATGGCAACCATGTAGAGCATATTATATAAATAAAAATGGTTGTCCATAACAAAATGTTTATTTTTCCTATGCTGGCAGGGCCAGCTAAATTGAAAGCAGAATGCTTTAAATGTAAAGTTAATCATTGGTGCGTAGACTTCCCAGAGGGTAGTATCAGCGATATCACATCCTTAGTGTATGTTTGTTTTGTAAACTTAGAGACAACCACGAAAAGGAAGTTAAAGAGCTAAAGGAATTAGTAAAAAAGCTTGAAGCTAGGGTCGTAGCACTGGAATCCAACCCAGTGGACAAGATCAAATTAAAAAACACCAGCAGATTCAAACTGTAAGATTAAGTATCAAGAACAAAGGGAGGGCTCAAAGAAGGGCTGATAGAGAAGGGTGGGAAGGGGCCTGCTGATGGCCCAAAGAAACCGAAGGATGTAGCTACCTGTCGGGGTGGGTCGGGTGGTGTAACTGCGTGTATGGGTGGCGACGGGTTTCGAAAGGTCTCGGGCAAGAAGGCTGCGAAGCCGAAGCCTGAGACCCCAGTTGCCCCTGTCAAGACCTCTAACCGCTTTAGTCTCCTGTGCTCGAAGGAGGAAGACACCGTTTTGATGGGACTCGCAGATCAGGGGCCAGGAGAAGTACTTGCTTCTGCAAACCGGGATGGAGGAAGGTAAGGTGCTTACCTGGGCGGGGAACGGCGCACTTAAGGAAGGAGGTAGAGAAGGTGCGCGTGGATAGTCGGAGGACTGCGATCGTTGTCCACGCTGGTGGCAATGACCTGTTCCTCAAAGGCGGTGGGGGTAGGTCTTACAGAAGGGATCATCACCGAGATCATGTCTCTTGCGGATGATCTAAAACTGAAGACAGACAGGGGAATGTTAATGGGTATTTTACCGCGAATGAATGCCAGTGACCACTCGCTCAGTAAGGTCATTGGCATCAACGAGAGGGTACAAGACTTGTGCGTTCCGCTGGGCGTGAAGTTTATTGACCCCTTCGATGCATTTTCGGGTAGGTGGGACCTTTACAGAGGGATGGTGTCCACCTCAATGACAAGGGTAAAGGTGTGCTAGGCGCGCTGCTCGACCGGCACCTATACAGAATGGTGAGGTCGAGTCCTGGGAGAGATGATGGGCCCCCACCGGGGAGAGATGAGGATGAGCCGGTGGCGGACGTACCTTCGACTGAAGGGTGCGGCGAAGTACAGATGGGTGACCCTCCTCCTACGTTGGAGGGGGCTCAGTCTCCTGTGGAAGTTGCCCCTCGTTAGTGAGGGGCTCTTCAACTCCCGACAGCCCTGGCTGTTCGGGAAACGGGTCGTGCTAGGGGGCGGTCAGAATAGGGAAGGCTCCCTCCGTGCAATGCTTTTTAATGCTAGGTCAATTAGGAACAAGTTTCGCGAGCTACGGGCGCTCTTAGCATCAGAATACCAGGATATCGTTGCTATCACCGAGTCCTGGATTCATACTGATCGTAGGGACTACGTTGGGGAGTTCGAAATTCCCGGGTATAGAATGTTTCGCAAAGACCGCACCCGTGGGGAGGGGGGTGGGGTACTAATATACGTCAGAGACACGTTGAGTCCGGTTGACTGCCAGTTCCGGTCGGAACGGGAGCTGCTTGGCGTCGATCTGAACGTGGGAGGGACGAACTATAGGTTAATCTTGGTGTACAGACCTCCGCATCTCCTCCTCGAGGAGGATACAGCCCTGTACACCGAACTCAGTAGCCTGCTAGGGGATAGGGTGTGTGTAGTTTAGGAGACTTCAACTGTCGCGGCATAAAGTGGGAAAACAGGACTGCCGATGCTGAAGGGAGGAGGCTAGTTGACTTTGCTGATGAGAACTTCCTCACTCAGTGGGTCAACGAGCCTACACGAGGCGAAAGCGTTCTAGACTTAGTATTCACGACCGAAGACAACCTCGTCACTGGCCTCACCGTTGACGAATCGTTGGGCGGGAGTGATCACGGTCTTATTAGGTTCCGTGTGTGCGTCCCTCGGGTGAAGCGTAGTAACTCGAGAGGCAGTAAGCTCGATCTCCGCGGGCGAACTTTGTTAGCCTCAGGGATAGCGTAGCAGAGATGGGGTTAGAGGCTGGCGGCGATGTTGAGGGAGTGTGGAGTGCATTCCGGGATGAGTTTATGGTGCTGCAGTCTGCTGCCATACCCTCAAAACCGGTCACCCTGCTTCAACGCAGCCTAAGTGGTTCAATCGTGGCATCGCTTCGGCTATCCGAAATAGGAAAGTAGCGTATAGGAGGGCGAAGGCCAATCGTTCCACGAGAACACTGAAGCGTATGTCCGCCTGTAGGGAAGTGAAGGCGAAGGTTAGGCTAGCGAAACGTAACGAAGAACTACGGGTGGCAAGCCTCTGCAAGGGGAACCCTAAGGAGTTCTTCAGTTATGTTAATAGTAGAAAGCCCATTAGAAGCATGATAGGTCCTTTAAAGGACGGAAGCGGCGTTCTGCGGACCTCCGACGCGGACATCGCTAATGTGCTTAATGAGTACTTTGCGGGAGTGTTCACCAGGGAGGATACCCGCGTCATCCCCGAGCCAGCTGTGAGGCACGAAGGTGCTGGCCTGGATAGTGTTAGATGTACCGCGACAGTCGTTGCTCATAGAATAGACAAACTGAGCGCGTTTAAGGCTCCTGGGCCAGACCAGTTCTCCCCAGTGTTTTGCGAGAAGTGCGCGACCAGGTGGCTCCCCACCTGGCTACAGTCTTCAACAAATCGCTGGTGATGGGCAGGTGCCTGGTGACTGGAGGGAGGCCAACGTGACCCCTATCTTTAAGAAAGGGGATCACGAAAGTCCAGGGAACTATCGTCCTATTAGTCTCACTTCAGTTGTAGGTAAATTATTAGAAAGGATAATAGCTGATAGAATCGTTGACCATTTGGATTCCTACAAGCTGCTTGGGGACTCCCAACATGGGTTTAGACGGCATAGGTCGTGTCTCACCAACTTGCTCGAGTTTTTCCACGTCATGTTGAGTGAGTACGATAAGAGTAGGGCGATTGATATACTTTATCTCGACTTTCAGAAAGCCTTTGATATGGTACCTCACCGCCGGCTAATGGCGAAAGTGCGCGCGCTGGGTATCGGTGGGGAAATAGGTAGGTGGATTGAAAACTGGCTGAGGAATAGGCGGCAGAGAGTGGTAATTAAAGGGGCTAGTTCGGGTTGGGCCTCGGTCACTAGTGGGGTTCCGTTTTGGGGCCACTGTTGTTTACCATTTACATAAATGATATCGACGGTGCATCGTCAGTCGGATCGCCAAATTCGCTGATGACACCAAGCTTGGGGCCAATGTTGGGACGCCCGAAGCGATCGAGGAACTGCGTGCGGACCTAGGTAGGATAGGAGAGTGGTCCGAAAAATGGCAAATGCCGTTTAACTTGGGTAAATGCAAAGTGATGCACATTGGCTACGCCAATCCCAAGTCGGACTACTCGATGTTGGGCAGTAATATCGAGGTGACTGATTTAGAAAAGGACTTGGGTGTGCTAATTAGCAGCGACCTTAAGTTTACGAAACAGTGTGTAGAGATGGAAAAGAAAGCCCAGAAAACTATTGGGTTATATCAGGAGGCAATTTCAGTTCGGAACAAGGAGATTGTGCTCTCACTGTACAATTCCCTTGTTCGGCCGTACCTGGAGTATGCTGTGCAGTTCTGGTCGCCCACCCTCAGGAAAGATATTGAGAGGCTGGAGCGAGTGCAGGCGAGGGCCACAAAGTTGATCCCTTCCGTTAGGCATATGGGCTACAATCGACGGTTACGCGCCTGAACTTGTTTTCGCTTGAAACTCGGAGGCTGCGCGGTCAACTGATCGAGGTTTTCAAGCTCTTACGAGGGTTCAACGATGTCGATTTTAGAAGTATGTTTAGTTTAAATGATAACCCAACTCGCAACAATGGTTGGAAGTTGGATTTGAAACGGTTTAGGACTAGTGTGTGTGGGAATTACGTTACGTATAAGATCTGTGACACATGGAACAGGTTACCTTCGGAAGTTGTGAACAGTTCCTCTGTGGATCAGTTCAAGAAAAGGTTAGACGAAATCTTGCACACTATTTGAGTGTGTAAAGACATTTAGGACCTCAGTCTGCGGAAATTTCTTTTCCTGTAAAATAGTTGATATCTGGAACCAACTTCCCTCAGAGGATGTTTCCAGTCAAAGTGTAAATCTGTTTAAAAATAGGCTGGACAAAGTACAGAACACACTCATGGTTTAAGATTAAAACCTCAGAAAACTCTGCAGGAGTTCGCTTGCTCGGTGTCTCTGTGAGCAAGCTAAATATAGAGCTATTTATATATTCTCCACTTTCCTGTAAAATTTCCTTGGCTACTTTTCCAGGGTCGAGGTATTTTCTTCAACCTTTTTCCGTACCTGCCTCTGGCAGGGAGGGAGCGGAGGGTGGGGAGAGAGCCTTCTACTTTTCTATCCAGTTTTCTACTACTGCTAGCATAGTTTGAAAGACAAAATTTTCCCTGGCACCCGTTGCCATTGGTACCTCCTCGGTATGGGCCGCAAGGCCTTTTGAGGTACTTCTTTTCCTTGTAACTCCTTGTAACTCTCTCTCGTTCTCTCTCTCTCGTTCTCTCTCTCTCGTTCTCTCTCTCTCTCGTTCTCTCGTTCTCTCTCGTTCTCTCTCTCTCGTTCTCTCTCTCACTAGTGTGTGTGGGAATTACGTTACGTATAAGATCTGTGACACATGGAACAGGTTACCTTCGGAAGTTGTGAACAGTTCCTCTGTGGATCAGTTCAAGAAAAGGTTAGACGAAATCTTGCACACTATTTGAGTGTGTAAAGACATTTAGGACCTCAGTCTGCGGAAATTTCTTTTCCTGTAAAATAGTTGATATCTGGAACCAACTTCCCTCAGAGGATGTTTCCAGTCAAAGTGTAAATCTGTTTAAAAATAGGCTAGACAAAGTACAGAACACACTCATAGTTTAAGATTAAAACCTCAGAAAACTCTGCAGGAGTTCGCTTGCTCGGTGTCTCTGTGAGCAAGCTAAATATAGAGCTATTTATATATTCTCCACTTTCCTGTAAAATTTCCTTGGCTACTTTTCCAGGGTCAAGGTATTTTCTTCAACCTTTTTCCGTACCTGCCTCTGGCAGGGAGGGAGCGGAGGGTGGGGAGAGAGCCTTCTACTTTTCTATCCAGTTTTCTACTACTGCTAGCATAGTTTGAAAGACAAAATTTTCCCTGGCACCCGTTGCCATTGGTACCTCCTCGGTATGGGCCGCAAGGCCTTTTGAGGTACTTCTTTTCCTTGTAACTCCTTGTAACACACTCGTTCTCTCGTTCTCTCTCTCTCGTTCTCTCTCTCTCGTTCTCTCTCTCGTTCTCTCGTTCTCTCTCTCTCTCTCTCTCTCTCGTTCTCTCTCTCTCGTTCTCTCCCTCTCTCCCTCTCTCGTTCTCTCTCTCTCTCGTTCTCTCTCTCGTTCTCTCGTTCTCTCTCTCTCTCGTTCTCTCGTTCTCTCTCTCTCTCTCGTTCTCTCGTTCTCTCTCTCGTTCTCTCTCTCGTTCTCTCGTTCTCTCGTTCTCTCGTTCTCTCTCTCTCTCGTTCTCTCTCTCGTTCTCTCGTCGTTCTCTCTCTCTCTCGTTCTCTCGTTCTCTCTCTCTCTCGTTCTCTCGTTCTCTCTCTCTCTCGTTCTCTCGTTCTCTCTCTCGTTCTCTCGTTCTCTCTCTCTCTCGTTCTCTCGTTCTCTCTCTCTCTCGTTCTCTCGTTCTCTCTCTCGTTCTCTCTCGTCTCTCTCGTTCTCTCTCGTCTCTCTCTCGTTCTCTCGTTCTCTCTCTCGTTCTCTCGTTCTCTCTCTCTCGTTCTCTCTCTCGTTCTCTCTCTCTCGTTGTTTATGAATATAACTGTAGTGGATGTACATCCACTTCTGTTGGTAGCTTTTGCCGCCACTTAATCATTAAAATAGACGAAAACTGAAGAAAAGTACTAGTTCACGTCTCTCACTTTGTTTCCCAACTCAGTCTGACAAAAGTAAATAGACACTACTATGATTGTCGTCAAGAACAAATGGCAAATCTCATCAGTGGAATGCCAACGTGTTTCAGCTTTACATAATAATGGAAAGGGAAAAGCAACACGATTCTAATTATATTGATTCCATACATCTCTCATTATTTATTGACTTTTACTGTCAAATCAAAAAGTATTTACTTTTGTCAACACACTGTATAATACTCGTAAGAGGTAACGCCGAAGAGCAGGATCATTCAGCAGTGATAAACATTTTCAAAATACTGACCTCGATTAACGATGGTGACGAATTAGGCCATTTGGAGACTATTTACATCTTCAATAAGAAACTGAATCTAAAAGATATAATACTTTTCAGTAATTTAAATGTTCTCAGGCAAGTGTAGTTCCATTGTTCCCCTTCAAATTAACTTAGTACTTTACTCTTCCTTTTGGGCTATTTTACTTTATTTCCTATCTTTTATATTTTATTTATTTTGTAACTACTTTTTAAGGTTGAATTTTAGTGTATTTTATTCTTGTAATTCGCTTTAACTACTGATGATGACCGTATAATTTGTCGAAAGTTGTGGTGATTAAATGTCTGCATTTGGACTGGTCTTCCTTTTACTACCGAAGTTGAGCTTCCCAAGAGGCAAACCACCTATCAGTGAAGATATATATATATATATATATATATATATATATATAATACACACACACCCAGAGTGGTCAGAAAGAACCTTCACAACTTTAAGAACATTTATTTAAGAAATGAACGAGTACCGAGACAAAATAAAATTATAATTTGAAATTACAGACGTGTACTTTTGTGTTAATGTAAACATTTCTGTACAATCATAAAAATCTAGAAGTTGTCCACCGCAGCTATAATTGTGTCTTCCTGGATTCGTTTCGCTTCTCGCCGAATGTTAGCTTTGAGGGTATCTAGATTCCTGAGCTTTGGGTTTTTGCACACATCATTCTTAATTAAGATAACCCCAGAGGAAGAAGTCGCTGGAGTTCAAGTCGAGGCTGTGTGATGGCCATTCTCGCTCCGTGCGTCGCGATATGATCCTGTCCTGCAGTTTCTCTCTCAGCCAGTCCAGCACCACGTTAGCTGTGTGAGGAGCAGGCATGGGGCAATTAATTACTTGGTCAATGTAATTAATTACAATTATTTGACATATTCTCAATTACAATTACTGTAGATGGTGAAATACTTAATTACAATTACTTAGTAAAGTAATCAATTACAATTACATTTACAAAGAATTGCAGTTCTTCATAAATACTCTCTATTTGATTTGTATCATGCTTTTCTACCAAAGTATTTCAATTCCATTTCCAGTTTTGGTTATCATCTCGAATGAAAACTAGGTAATATTATGTCAATAAAATGTACTTTTTTTTTTAACATTATACGAAACTGTATTTTTCATCATGCCGGAAAAACGATGTAATATGTAATTGAAAGTAATTGGCTGTAATTGTATCAATTACTTTGATTTCCCAATGTAATTAATTACAACTACAATTACATTTTAGGTAGTCAATTACAATTACTTACCAATTACATGAAAAAATTTAATTCAAATCAATTACAATTACAAATTACAATTTACCCTGTGCCTGGTGAGGAGCACCACCATCATGCATGAACCAGAGACCGTTTTGATTGATATCATTACGCCTCCGAATTGCTGGCCAGTCCGTACTTCTGAGCATCTTAAGATAACGGTAGCGTTGCGGTCGCAGTTTCACCATTTTCATTTCAAAAAAGAATGGACAGATTATGCATCCGTTTCCTATAGCACACCACACAGTTATCTTTTCCACACTGAGAGAACGCTCCTCAGTTTCATGTGGCTGTTCATAAGCCCATATTCGGAGATTATGCTTGTTTACGTGACCAGAAAGATAAAAATGGGCTTCATCCGTGAACTAAATTCGCTGCATGATTGCTGGATTTTGATTCACCAACTCTGACATTTCTTCTGCAAAGTGCAGTCGAGCTGCCTTTTTTGATCAGTTTGTGATTGAAGAACCTGTATAGGGGTATAACTTAAGATCATTGTGTAACACTTGCAACACAGAACCTCTAGTCGGGGTGACGATTTTCGTGGACTTTGTTGAAGGGACGACCTAATTCACTCAACATTTTCGTTTGTTGTAGCAACATTACGGCGTCCACTTCTGCCTTTGTTCCTGCTTTTGACGCTATTAGTTTCCTGAAAGTTACGTATGGCTCACAGTATTGCGTGACTAGATGGAGCTGTCCAAGAAGCGGAAGGCCAGTAACGGCGACAGGAGACAACAACAAAGAAAATGTCCCCGCCAGTTTTCAAGTCGATTCAACATCTTCAACGAGAGAAGTCGCAGAGGAATTAGGTATTTTCAAATTTTCAGTAGCAAAAATGTTGAAATCACAATGGTACCACGATTACAAACCCATTTACCCAGCTCATATACGACGATGATTCTGATAGATGGCTGCAGTTTGTGGATCAATGAAGAAAGCCACCCCCAGCCTTCTTTACTTAGCTTTATAAGGCTAACTAACGAAAATATAACGACCTAACTTACCCAATCGTCAAGGGCGTACAGTTGACCTAACGATTGGTTAGGTTAGGTCGTGATATTTTCGTTAGTTAGCCTTATAAAGCTAACTAAAGAAGGCTGGGGGTGGCTTTTTCATTAATCCCAGTTTGCTAAAACAATGAGACAAAAGTTCAAGAGTGATCCAGATTTCGTTCGAAAGATCAAATTTTCAGATGAATGTGTCTTCGGTTTAACGTGTAAAGGAAACGAACACAATGTTCACTAATGGGCGAAAAAAAATACCAAAATACGATTGGGTAAATCCGTTAAAACGGTTACACTGACAGTTTGAACGTGCATTGGTTATTCAGGACTCGTTTCCTTTGACTATCGAGAGATACGATGGATGGAAAACGCTATTGCCAGGTATTCAGAGACAAAGTTTTGCCACAGTTTACTAATGGCGTTGGCAGGAATTGGCTTCATCAACATAATAATAATAATAATAATAATAATAATGGAGCACCGCCAAATTACTCTGCAGCTGCTCGTGAGATTCTGGATATGAACCTTGAAAGAAGATGGGTTGGGCGGCGAGGTCCCATCGAGTGGCCATCCAGATCACCTGATTTAACCCCATGTGATTTGTGGCCTTGGGCTTATTTGCGTGACAAACTCTACACTCCTGGTTTCATCTATCCAAATGTGAATGCCCTTTGCCGCAGAATAGATGAAGAATTGAAAAGGATCCCACTCGATATGTTCAGAAGAACACTGAAGAGTTTCACAGAGAATCCACAAATGTATGATAGCGGATGGAGAACTCTTTGAAGATTAAATTCCGATTTAACAAAATATTTGTATGAATAAAATTCTTATAGACTTTTTGTTTGATTTGTTTCATCATTTGAACACTTATCTGTATAATATTGTTAACCAAATAGTTATGTATAAAATTCTTAAAGATTTTTCTCCTGCCATATATATATATATATATATATATATATATATTATATATATATATATATATTATATATATATATATATATATATACTGCAAACCCACAAGGAAATGAAAAACGATTCCAAGGCCCTTCGTGTATTCAGAGCTACACCCTTGTGGGTTTGCAGCATTCATTCATTTCACGTGTTTAATTGTGAAATTCATCCATATATATATATAGATATATGAAAATTATTTCACGAAAGTGACACGTGAAAAGTATTTATGATGAATAAACCCACGAAGGAAAAAAAGAAACACAAACGGGTGCTCAAGCGCTTTCGTCTAATGACATCCTCAGGAACACTGGAGTGAAAGGACAGATCAAGGCAATATATAGGTTACAAAATAAACATACATACATACATATTCATATATATATACATATACATATATATATATATATTATATACACATATATATAGTAAGCATAGAAAAAATTGTGGGAGGAGCCAACATTTATAGTTTATGAAACAGATCACAAAAGAATAAAGAAATAAAAATAAATATAAATATAAATTGAGAAAAAATTAATTACCAAATAGTGCCTTAGTGATATATATGTCACAGCCTAAATAATCATAAAGAAATAAACAGGCAAATAAAAAAAACCACAAATATATATATATATATATATATATATATATATATATATATATATACAGTGCCCGCGAAAAGTATCCGATCACTCAAGAAAATACAATATTTTCCCTTGATATTCAGAGACACGTAATTCACTTTCTATTTGTTCTAGCGACATCTGGTAACTTTGAGGTTGCTCGCTGATATGAGAGCTATCCAACGCATTCTCAAATTAGTGTTCTGGTAGCCTTCGTTGCGGGTGGCTGTGTCTCAAATTTGTCAGATTTCACTGTTTGTGTAAATTTCTTGATATTTTTTTTTTTTTTTACAGAAAGTGGTGTAAATAAAATTTATATATAATGTGTGCTAAAAAACAACTTAAGAGTGATTGTCGAGGTGCTATTGTTGCTTTGCATGCCATGCATGTGGGAAATCACAGAGACAGATAGCTAAGGAATTAAACATATCCCAAAGTACCGTTAATTTATGGGTTTCACGGGCTAAGAACAATGGTGGCCTAACCACGCCAGTCCCTAAAAAACGATCTGGCAGACCGAGAAAAACAAATTCGCGAACAGACAAACTTATGAAACGTTTAGTATTGAAAAACCCAACAATAACTGCGAAAGAAATAAAATTTAATATGAATAATTTGTTATCTGGTGTTTCTGAACGAACTATCCAGGAGCGGCTCCAAAAAGAACTCGGATTACCATCTCGCCATGCTGCTAAGAAACCGTTCATTAATGAAAAAATGCGTAAAAAACGTGTCGCATTTTGTAAAAATACATTCATTGGACTGTTGATGACTGGAAGAAGGTTTTATTTAGCGATGAGTCGACATTTTTGACATTCAGAAGTTGTCCAAAAAAGGTTCGCCGGCCTATTGGCTCAAATAGGATGGACCCTAAATACACCCTAAAGACAATGAAACACCCTCCAAGTGTGATGGTTTGGGGTTGTTTCGGTTACTATGGGCGTGGAAACTTATATTTTCTTCCGAAGAACACAACTATGAATGGTGCACGGTATTTAGCAATGCTACAGGATAAACTTCCAATGGCAATGGCAATCCAAAGGACAAAAACATACATGCATGATGGTGCACCATGTCACAGGGCCAAAATAGTGACAAAATGGATTACTGACAATAATTTGATATTTTGGATTGGCCTGGTAATAGTCCAGATCTCAATCCGATAGAAAATCTGTGGCTAATAATAAAAAATAAGGTTGAATGCCACGACACTGGCTCAGTCGAAAAATTACAAGAGGCCATCAAAAAGGTATGGTGCAAGGAAATATCAGTGGAAGTTTGTCAAAACTTGATTAAATCCATGCCAAAACGTCTAGAACAAGTCATCCAAACCAAAGGACAGATGACAAAATACTAATATAAGGTTAGTATACATTTAAACATTGTTTTTTATGTAAAAAATACAAATTTCAAGGGTGATCGGATACTTTTCGCGGGCACTGTATATATAAAAAGACGAGCATTATCAACACGTTTTTGGGATGGCCATGGGCAACCCTTTGTCGCCCCTTCTCTCCAATATTTATATGGAGTTTTTTGAAATTACTTACATTCCGAGAATCCTGGGGGTTGGCATCCCTTGGTTGCGGTACGTCGACGATATTTTGTGTATCTGGCCCATGAATCGTGACCTGGATGACTTCCTCCTTCAGTTAAATGACCAAGTCCCCTCCATTAAATTTACTTTAGAAGTGGAACAAGACAACTCAATCCCGTTTTTGGATGTGCGTGTTCATAGGGATAGCCCGTGTTTTAAGTTTAGTATCTATCGGAAAAAAAAAAAACAATTTGTCCTACGTACACTTTTACTCTGGACATGACACCCCTATTAAAAAGGCCATATTTTCCTCAATGTTTCTCCGCGCTCTTAGGATCGCCAGTCCGGAATACATCGATGCCGAATTGGAAATATCAACGGTATTGGAAGTGAGTTGTGTTACCCATCTGCGTTCATGGAATCTTGTCTTAATAAGGCTAAACGAACCTTCTATCGTGTGAATAATAACACTCGCACCTTGTCAAAGAATATTTTAGTACTTCCATTTTTCCCGGGCTTCTTAGGCATTGCTAATGTACTTAAACTTTTGGATATCAGTGTAGTTTTTTCATATAACAATATTGTGAAAAAACATCATAGTAAAAAATAGCCCTACCAATAATTTAGGCATTATCTATAAAATTGGGTGTAAGCAATGTGA
>JAJOZX010004573.1:0-7500 GCA_023014485.1 Bathynomus jamesi | reverse complement strand
CAAAATAGTAAGGAGGGATTAACAAAAGTTAACAAGTACTGATAAAAGTCAAAAGATCAATTTTATACGTGATTACGTATACGTGATCAATTTTATATGTGATCAGTTTTATACGTTCCCGAACTGTTATTAAAATTATTTATAAAATATAAGAATATGCACATTCCAGAATGTTCCTTTCAGTTATTTTTAACAAGAACTTTAGAACTCTCACACTTAATACAATAGTTATATCTATTCATTTGGTTAAATAGTGCATCAGAATCATTTGCCTTCCTGCACGCATATTTGTGCTGTTTTACCTGACGTCTGAAGTTTTTCCCGTTTGACCAATATAAACTGAGTTACAATGTCTACATCCAACCGAATAAACATAGCCAGCAGCATTATCTGGGCTGTTCTTTATTAGGCGAGATTAACAGTATTTTATACTTAAAGATTAAGATAATGTCAGTTGTTTTAAGTAAGGTCGAAAGATGTTGAATTTACATAGATAGTAAGGTAGGCTAGGATATTTTTAAGGTCAAATTCGTTTTCAAATGCACTATTATAATATCTTTTTTAGCTTTGTTTAGACCATTTTCTAGAAATAGAATAGAATGACTTAAGCTTAATGCCAATGGGATACTAATAAAAATCTAGGATTAAAGACACATTACTTATGATTGTTCATTTTTTATCTCTCATGTACAGTATAATATTAATTTCTTTGTATGGTATTGGTATAATACCTTCAATAATGACCTTGTAATTTGTCATATTGATAATGATAATTTAAGATTAATACATTAAGTATTAATAATACTTATTTATTCATTTATTTGTTATTAATTAATAATAACTGTTCTATTTTTAATAAGAAGCCAGTAGAGAGTAAAGCTTAAGGGCCAAATAAAATAAAATAGGCCAGCTTCGCAGTTATTTATGGCATTGTAAAACCAATGTATTTATTTTAGTAATAATATTAATAAAGATTATTCAATTCAATTCAATTTAATGTTCATAATATTGCATAATACAGAATCTAAAAAACTCAAGAGCTGCAACTCTTCAAACTCCAAAGAAACATAAAATAAAATATTGAGTATTTTATCGAAGGATAATGATGGTCAGAATAAAAATGAACATACCAGTTTTTTATTTCAAGTGTTAATTGTGAAATTCATTATATATATATTATATATATATATATATATATATTATATATATATATATATATATAGTTGGCGAAATTAAATAGACACCTTTTGGTTTTTCCATAGTTTTTTATTTGATAATGAAAGTTAATAAATAATAATACGAAGTTTATTGAATCAGTATACAGAATCATGTTGGTTTCCTGTTTGCATTATGAAAGGTGACACACGTTCTGGCATTCCATTGATGAACTTTGCCATTTGTTCTTGAGCACAATTATTATGGTGTCTATTTACAATTAGGTCAACTGTACGTCCTTGACGATTGGTTAGGTTAAGTAGTGATATTTTCGTTAAAACTAACGAAAATATCGTGACTTAACCTAACCAATCGTCAAGGGCGTACAGTTGACCTAACCAGGCATTCAAGTGACCTAACTTGGCATTCAATTGATCTAACCGGGCATTCAATTGACCTAACCAGGCATTCAATTGACCGGGGCAACTCGCAAGTAGATAGATCACAGCACTGCATTATCATATGCTCACACTGCAACAATAATTTTCAGACTAAACTAGGTCCAAGCAGGCAACAAATAAACAACAATAACAACAACAAAAATTACTGTTTATGCGAATTCGTATGGAGAAAAAAGTATACAAATGAAGATTTATTTATTAAAATATTATTAAATATTGCAAATTTTAATAAATAAAGGATATTATCCGCGTTTTATTCGTAAAACCCATACATAACTACATAATTTAGATAACGGTCATGCGCCATGCAAACTAGTGCGCATATAAATGCAATTTTTTTTTTTGTATGTTGCGCATATTTCTCTAAGAAAATAATGTCATTTTCATTATTAGAAAATACAAATTTATTTGTATACAAATTTCCAGCTAAATCCCGTGGGGTCGTCCATTTTGAAAAGATCCAAATACATTATTAATTACTTTATCAACGGTGTTCTCTAGTATACTATTTTATGTGTACATAGTTTAATTCTAGAGCTAGTTTATATATTTTCCTCTTTCCTGTAAAATTCCTTGGCTACTTTTCCACGGTTAATGTATCTTCTTCAATCTTTTCGGTACCCGCCTCTGGCGAGGAGGGTGTGGAGAGAGCCTTATGCTTTCTATCCCGTTCTCTTCTTCTACTTCTACTACTACTACAGTACTTAAAAAATGAACTAGTTTAGTAACAGGACCATCCCCCCCCCCCAGACTGGATCAAAAGGTCTTGAGGCTTACTCTTGCCCTTGTATCTCTCTCTCTCTCTCTCTCTCTCTCTCTCTCTCTCTCTCTCTCATATATCTCATATATATATATATTATATATATATATATATGCATTTAAATAATGTAATTCATATATGGTGTAATAAATAGCTATTTATAAGCTTCAGTTAGCAATATATTTCATTACTAACAATTTATTTATTGAATGTGGGTGAATCGTTCGTAATAAGACTATTTTTGTTCCTTTATTTTCGAGCAACCAATTATCCATGCTTGGATTTTTTTCAGGCTTTATTTCTGGTGAATTGTAAAATTCAAATTGAAAAATTGGAATTTGGTAGAAAAGTGCGTCGGATTCATTTGTGTTGGATTTCCCCCTCATTTCGGGAATGACGTCATCTTGTCACAAACTGATGTTTTATTTGTTTTTTTCTTCTTTTGACTTCAATCGGGGTTACGTTTTTGTTACCCGCGGTTAGCGTCGTTGACTACGAATCTACTGGTCGCGGGTTCTATTCCTGGCGAGGGCAGGCGGCGCTCAGCTCACCCAGGTGTTCATTTTCATAAAAATTGTTGGTGGATAAATGAGTACCCTGTGTAGCTTAGTGGTTAAAAATCTAGCTGCTGATCGAGAATCGAGTCCGGGCGAGGACTTTGTAATGTCCCTCTTCACTGATAGGTTATGATTCGGATTCCACATTAAGCTGTAGTTTTAAGGTCGGGTAGTAAACTTGACCTTCGTCAAAATGAACAATTCGGGCGGAAGCAAAGCTAAGGGAACATATATATATATATATATATATATATATATATATGTTTGTGGTGTGTGTGTGTGTGTGTTACAGTGCGATCGAAAGTCTCTCCGCAGTGCTATGTTAAACGCATAGGAAATTGAAAAACTACAATGTTTTCATTCAACCATGATTTAGTGATTTATTACATAACCTTTTGATTTACAGCATGTGTTCAAAGTGTTTTCCACCATTTTGTAGGCACAGAGCAACTCGTCTACACTTGTTGTCAAACACTTTTTATAAAGTGTAAGTGGATATTGCGATTTTTGTTCTGAATTGTTTTCGGGCGGTCTTTATAAACAACACCTTTTGCTGCTCCCCACAAGAATAGTCGGGCGGGGTAAGGTCTGGGGATCGTGGAGGCCAAAGCCCCCTTGAAATTATGCGATCCCCAAACACATCATGCAGTAGCTCCATCGAAAGGTGAGCAGTGTGTGCCGTGGCACCATCTTGCTGGAAGTATGCATTCAGTATTTCCATTTCGTTAGTAGCTGTCCAATAAAAATGGATACAGAATTTCTGAACAGTATCGTTCAGCATTTATGGTGTTCTCAAAGAAAATGGGACCGACAATTCGCTTTCTTGATATTGCAACCCAAACGCCGATTTTCTGGTCGTGCAATGGTGTTTCATGAATAGTGTTTCATGATTTTTTTACCAAGCTATCGACACACACTATTGCCACGATCCCAACTCTGTCACAGTACTGACACGATTGAGTTTAAACCGGCTTAGCGCGCATATACTGGTTATAGCACGTTGACTGTGGAGAGACTTTTCGAACGCACTGTGTGTGTATATAATTATATATATATATATTATATATATATATATATATATATATATATATATACATACATACATACTACATACACACACACGAGATGATGTTTGTCTGTCCTATGTTCATTTATACATGCCTAAACAACTAGGGTAATCTGCACCAAATTTAATATACAGGGCGTTTCATATGTCTGGAGACATTGGAAATATGTAGAAAGAGTAATACAGCTTTATGACAAAGTTTTATTTTCAACATACTATTATAGAAGGTGTTCAAATTGTCACCCTGTGTCCTGTGGGGACATCTGAAATCTTTTGTCTACGTAAATAGACTAAGAACAATTGAGGATTTGAAAGCTAAATAAGACTGGAATTGCAGCGAATTCTGATGAAACAATCAGAAGTGTTCAGAGAGGTTGCCATTTATGAATAATGAAGTGTGTTGAAGTTCAGGGTGAACAATTTGAACATCTTCTGTAATAGTATGTTGGAAATAAAACATTGTCATAAAGTTCTAATACTATTTCTTCATATTTCAAGTGTCTCCAGACATATGAAACACGCTGTACATATAAAGGGAGAACTAGGGAAGGTTTTAATGACATACCCACCTCTCTTAGGTTATGTGTTGGGGAGGGTTGCTGTGCAGGGCGCAGCGAGCATTCTAGTAATTCTCTCTAGAGAGAGAGAGAGAGAGAGAATATAGTCACAGTGCTCTCGTCCGAATATGCCCTTGGAAGCATGGAGGCTTTTTAAGCAAAATTAATGGCATTTACCTTATTTATTACATAAAGATAGTGAAAGTGGCAAGTAATAGTAATAGTAACAACAAAAAATAATTATAGCAATAATAGTAATAATAATAAATACACTATAAAGTTTACAAAATGTTACAGAATTTTAAATTAAATGATCTATTGTGTATTTAGTAGAAAATTAATGCTGCTTAATAAAAAAATATGAAAATTACGAAATTAAAGATGTTTAATGAAATTAGCTTATTTTAAAAAGTTGATTACAAAACTGATTACTATGATAAAAATGGCAGTAGTGAACATATACATCAGTAGGAGCTAATGAGGTACCTTTTTAGTGATCCGTAACTGAAGGAAGTAGGAAGTAGGAAGACCTTGGATTAAATCGTACAATTGCCATACTAAAATCATTCCTAAATGGAGTGATTTTATTGCTCCTCTGAAAAGAGAATTAAAAAATACTTACTATATATGGTGTCTGGTCGACCGAATAGGGCCAGTTTACATGAAATACTCATTATAAAGCAGCCATAAAACGATGTAAATAGGAAGGCTAATTTAAATAATGACAATAAAAAATTCTGAAAATTTGTCAAAAAAACGGGTGTCAAGAAGGCCATCCATCAACAATTGATGGAATATCTGGGGAGGAAGAAATAGCTAAGTTATGGAGAACGCGGTACTCAAACATCTTAACAGTGTGGGGAAAGTTAATCTTAATGCAGGCTCGCTAGTGGAATCGTCATTAGGCGGAGTCAGTGAAAATAGGGACTTGAGTGCCTGAAATTAAGAATCTAATTAAACTGTTAAAAACGGGTTCCTCCCGGGTATAGATGACCTGTTCGAATGAACATTTAAAGTATGCTAAGATATGATGAATCTTCAATTCATCATATCTCATTATTTTTCAGCCCATTCTTGCCCATAGTTATATTCCTGCAGAGTTTATGAGGGTGTATATATAACACCCTCATCAAAAAATGGGGAATTCTATCCAGCGATAACTACAGGCTTATTGCTGTTGCCTCCTGCTTCTCAAAACTACTTGAGAAACTTTTGCCACGCCGATTAAATGATTATTTATGGACATCTAATCAGTTTGGTTTTGAAAGGTCCCATTCAACTGACCTGTGTATTTGTTTTGAAGGAGATTGTCTTTAAATATACTGACAGTAATTCAACTCTTTATAGTTGTTTCTTGGATTTAAGTAAACGTACGATAGAGTGAATCAAATATTCTTTTTAAAAATTTCGAAGACAGGAATGTTCCACTGTATATTTTAATTATATTGAAATTTTGGTACGTTCACCAAACTTGTGTGGTTAGCTGGGGCAACGCGTTGTCCAAGTGTTTCGGTTCCTTATACGGAGTTAGACAAGGCTCCTTGCTCTCTCCTTTGCTGTTTAACCCTGATTATGAAATTTTATTTTTATTTTTTTCTTGTTCAAGCCAAAATAACCTCTAATATTCAGATCGTAAGGCTCAAAATTGATTGTCAAGCTCATGTTGCCATAAGGTAACGGTCGGCGTTAAAGAATTAATGTGTAAATTGATGGATTAATTACCTCTGTTAATGAGGCAAGAGCGGGATGTTGCATAGACATGAGGATAAATAACTTGGTCTATACGGTGATATGGTATTAATAAGCCCTTCAGTTGAAGATCTGGACGTCTTATAAAAATTTGCGAATTATTCACGAAACCAAAATGGCATAATTGTAATGCTACTAAAATTAGGGTTATGCAGTTCCATCCTGAAAGCTCCAACCACACAGCTATTATTATTTTCAAAATGAGAAACGAACCAATAGAGCAGGTACAAGCATTTAAGTATCATGGTCAAATTATCACCAGCTCCTTGAGTACCCCTCATAAGGAGACAATATCGAAGGTACTGTACTATTGTACTAAGGCAAACATGATTAAAAAAACTTCAACTTTTGTACAAGCGAAGCTAAAGACACTCTTTTCATACTTTTTGCAATAATGTCTATTGGCAGCAACTGTGGGTTAATTATAAAAAAGGTTCTTGCAGAATCCTAATTGCTTTATAACAGACTTTTAAGACTGCTGCATAAGCTACCTCCAAGATGCTCAGCTTCTCAAATATTCGCTAACCACAACGTTTCAAGCCTCCTCGAGGTAACGAGACTCGCTCAATACATCTAATGCGAAGAAATTAAAACTCAAACACTCCAACAATTGTTCAAGCTACCCATCACTTCCGCTTTATATCTTCTAGAATCTGAACTATGGACTTCTTGGTTCGAAAGTTTTTTATAGCTCCACTAAACACCAACATTGGCATTTTCACTACATGTACTTTTTTAAGTATTAGCTTGGTTGTTTTTATTATTATTAATTTGTTTATACTCATTTCTTTACGTGTATTACTGTTATTTCCTTCTTTCTAATCCTAACTTTTTAGTTTTTAAATTTATATTTAATAACTGGTTAATCGCTTGTTACCGTGATGAATATTGTATTTTTTATAGGATTTATCAACTGCCTATATATATATATATATATATATATATATAATACTTTTTAAGTTTAAAGTAGAAAAACTAAAGCTTTTATCATATTTAATAAGTTCGTGTACACTTTTCGGAAAATCTTTTCATTTCAATAGAAACTTAATTCTAATGATTTTATAAGTTCATATAAATAGATATGGTTCAAATTAATGTACTTTTTATAAATTTATATAAAATTAATCAGTGTAGTGGTGTTGTTATAGTAAAAAAGGTAATATTTTTAATGGAAGTGCCCAGTAAGGATATGTAG